>MJUU01072496.1:0-13953 GCA_002080025.1 Modiolus philippinarum
GAAAATTGCAAAAAAGGCGGGAAAATGAAAGTGCTGGGAATTGGATGATTTTTTACAGAAAGGTTGCTTTGGCTATGGGAAATAGGGTTCCAGTCTCCAAGACTACAATTTGGCACCGGTTGTCATGGAAATTGCAAAAAGGCGGGAAAATGAAAGTGCTCCGAATTGAATGAAACGTTACAGAAAGGTTGCTTAGGACATGGGAAATAGGGTTCCGGTCTCCAAGACTTCAAAATGGCACCGGTTGCCATGGAAACAGAAAAAATGGTGGGAAAATTGAAAGTGTTCAGAATTGAATGAAACTCAACAGACAGGTTGACTATGATGTGTGGAAGTGAATTTTAGCCTGGATTTCCAATTTGGGAGTTCGTTTGGGAGACTTTTGTATCAGCATCCTGATACAGTTATAAATTTTTATTATTTTTCTTCTTCCGTTTTCCGCCTCCAAATTGTCCGCACGATTTCTCAGAGACCAGTGACCCAAACTTCATGAAACTTCATGGCATGATAGATATGGACCCAAAGTTGATCCTAAAGTTTTCGGAATTTCCAAAATGGCGACCGTTGCCATGGAAACGGTAAAAAAGGCGGGAAAATCAAAGTGCTCAGAATTGGATGAAATTTTATAGGAAGGTTGCCTTACATGTGTAGAATTGGATTCCAGTCTCTAAGACTTCAAAATGGCGACCGTTGCCATGGAAACGGTAAAAAAGGCGGGAAAATCAAAGTGCTCAGAATTGGTTGAAATTTTACAGGAAGGTTGCCTAGCATGTTTACAATTGGGTTCTGGACTCCAAGACTTCAAAATGGCAACCGTTGCTATGGAAACGGTAAAAAAGGCTGGAAAAGCCAAAGTGTTCACAATTGAATGATATTTAACAGGAAGGATGTTTAAAATCTGTGGATCTCATCTAAAGCCTTTGAATTCTGATATGGGAGTCCGTTTGGGAGACTTTGCATCCAAACACAATTAATACTAGTTATGGCTCCCAAACGAAGTTTGTGGAGACATATTGTTATTGCTCCGTTTCTTATTATTATTATGGCTCCCAAACGAAGTTTGTGGAGACATATTGTTTTTGCTCCGTTTCTTATTATTAAGTCTCCCAAACGAAGTTTGGGGAGACTTATTGTTTTTGCTGTGTTTCTTATTATTATTATTATTATTATTATTATTATTATTATTCTTCCGTTTTCCGCCGCGACTTTGTCCACCAAATTTCTCGGACACCTGTGATCCAATCTTTACCAAATTTCACATGATGATAGAACCTAATCCCAAGATGTGCTTTCCAGTCTTGGAATTTTGAAAATGGCACCGGTTACCATGAAAAGAGCGAAAAAGGCGGGAAAATCAAAGTGCTCAGAATTGGATGAAATTTTATAGGAAGGTTGTCTAACATGTGTTTAATGGGTTTCTGGTCTCCAAGACTTCAAAATGGCAACCGATGCCATGAAAATGGTAACAAAAAGGCTGGAAAATCAAAGTTCTCAGAATTGGATGAAATTTGATAGGAAGGTTGCCTAACATGTGTAGAATTGAGTTCTGGTCTCCAAGACTTTAAAATGGCCACCGGTTCCATGGAATTGGTAAAAAGGCGGGAAAACCAAAGTGCTCAGAATTTGATGAAATTTTATAGGAAGGGTGTTCAACATGTGTAGAATTGGGTTCCGGTCTCCAAGACTTCAAATTGTTGACTGTTGCCGTGGAAACAGAAAAAAAGGCGGGAAAATGCCAAGTGCTCAAAAATGAATGAAATTTGATAGAAATGCTGTTTAAAATCTGTGGAGCTCATCTAAAGCCTTTGAATTCTGATATGGGAGTTCGTTCGGGAGACTTCTTGTGTTTGCATCCAAACACAATTAATACTAGTTATTATTATTATTATTATTATTATTATTATTATTATACTTCCGCTTTCCGCCCTAATATTTGTCCGGCACTTTTCTCGGAGACCGTAAGCCGTAGGGTATTGAAACTTGGTAGGAAGTTGGAAACCCATCTGGAATTGTGCGGTTGACCTCCGGAATTTTCAAAATGGCGCCCGTTGCCATGGAAACAAAAAAAGGCGGGAAAATTCAAAGTGCTCCGATTTGGATGAAAATTGACACAGAGGTTGCTTATGATTTCCAAAATTGCGACCGTTGCCATGGAAACCGAAAAAGGCGGGAAAATTAAAAGTGCTCCGATTTGGTTGAAAATTTACACAGAGGTTGTCTATGATGTGTGGAATTGAATTCCGGTGGCAGAATTTCCAAAATGGCGACCGTTGCCATGGAAACGGAAAAAAGGCGGGAATATTGAAAGTGCTCCAATTTGGATCAAATTTTACGCAGAGGCTGCCATTCGTGTGACAAATTAAATTTCTAGGTCCATGGGGAGTTTGGGAGCCATTCTATGATCCACAAGATCATAATCAGGTCTTGTTTTTATTCTTCTTTCTTTCTTTATTCTCGTCCGGATGAAGTTGTCCGAAGCGGATCTCAGAGACCATCAGACCTAGAACTTTGAAACTTTGTGGGAAGTTAGCCCCATATATCTAGTTGTGCAAGAGACAAAAATTTTTCAAAAAGGGGTTCATTAAGGGTACATTTGGGGGGTTCATTAAGGGTACATTTGGGGGTTCAAAAAGGGGTGGGGTCGCCAATGTTAACCCTATGGGAAAATGAAATTTTGGATATTTTTCACCATATTTCTCACTGTATCTCAAAAACTTTTAATGCTAGCTCCGTGAAGCTTTATAGGAAAGATGTTTGTAATGTAAGGAAGGGTTATACAGCATTGGAAATTTCAAAATAACTTTGGTTGTCATGGAAACAAAACAAAAAATGGAAATTTTGAGAAAATAGTAGTTTATGCTAATGATTATATTTTGATTACAGCAATATATATCACATATGTTATAAGGGGAACCCCTGCCCCAATTTTTTTTGGAAAGAGGTCTGAAATTGGGTGTAATGGACAAAAGAGGACTTGTTTGTCATGGAAACAAAACCATAAATGTATTTTTTTGTAGAAAAGTTGAGTTTTCTGCTTATAAAATGGAATTTTGAGAAATATGTATTACATAGGTTATAAGGGGAACCCCTGCCCGAATTTTTCTTTGGAAAGAGGTCTGAAATTGGGTTAAATGGACAAAAGAGCATTTGTTTGCCATGGAAACAAAACCATAAACTTATTTTTTTTTGAAAATCATGTTTTCTGATTTAAAAGAAAGAATTTTGAGAAATATGTATTACATAGCTTATAAGGGGAACCCCTGCCCAAATTTTTTTTGGAAATGGTCTGAAATAGGATGTAATGGACAAAAGAGCACTTGTTTGCCATAAAAACAAAAACAGAAGCGTATTTTTTGGTTGAAAAATTAAGTTTTCCGATAAAAAAAGGAATTTTGAGAAATATGAATTACACAGGTTATAAGGGGAACCCCTGCCAAAATTTTCTTTAGATAGAGGTCTGAAATAGGGTGTAATTTTTTTGGTTGAAAAATTGAGTTTTCTGATAAAAAAAAGGAATTTTGAGAAATATGAATTACATAGGTTATAAGGGGAACCCCTGCCCAAATTTTCTTTGGAAAGAGGTCTGAAATAGGGTGTAATGCACAAAAGAGCATTTGGTTGCCATGGAAACAAAACCAGAAATTATGTTTTTTGTTGAAAAATCAGGTTTTGTGATAAAAAAAGAAGGAATTTTGAGAAATATGTATTACATAGCTTATAAGGGGAACTCCTGCCAATTTGTTTTTGGAAAGGGTCTGAAATTGGGTGTATTGGACAAAAGAGCACTTAATTGTCAAGGAAAAAATCCATTAACGTATTTTTTTGTAGAAAAATTGAGTTTTTTTTTAATTAAAAATAGGAATTTTGAGAAATATGTATTACATAGATTGTAAGGGGAACCCCTGCCCAAATTTTTTTCTTGAGGGAGTCTGGTTATGCCTTGAAATCCGATATGGGAGTTCGTTTGGGAGACTTTTGTGCTTCGCTTGCGAAACCAGTTATCACTTGTTTTTATGTCACCCCAGACTTTGTCGGGGTGACATGTTGTTATTCTACGTTTCTTCTGATTATTATTATTATTATTATTATTATTCTTCCAATAATTTTGTCCGCGCCGTCATTTTGAGACGGCTTGATATAATCAAATCAAACTGGTAAGAAGTTAGATCACCTTAAGAAGTTGTGCTCTCCATGAATTTTTATTTCAAAATGGCCGCCATTTCCAAGATGACCGCCGCAATACGTCAAAATTTCAACATTGTCAGAATTCAGCGAAAATTGATTTCTAGGTAGATTTTGAGGCTGCGAACAAGGTGGAATCATCGAATTGGGGGTCTGGGGTGACATCGGCTATTGCTTGCAATTGCAAATCTAGTTATTATTCTTGTTCTTCTTCTTCCGCCGCCTCGAAATTTGTCCGACCATTTTCTCGGAAACTAATGGACGGATCTTCACCAAACTTCACATGAAGATGGATCCTTTTCCCGAAAGATGCAAACAGGTCTTGGAATTTTCAAAACGGCACCGGTTCCGATGAAAATGGCAAAAAAGGCGGGGAAATGAAAGTGCTCAGAATTGGATGAAACTTTATAGGAAGGTTGCTTAGGACATGGGGAAAAGGTGTCCGATGTCCAAGACTTCAATATGGCACTGGTTGTCATGGAAACGACAAAAAAGGCGGGAAAATCAAAGTGCTCAGAATTTGATGAAAATTTACAGTAAGGTTGCTAAGAACATGGGGAAAAGGTTTCTGGTGTCCAAGACTTCAAAATTATATCCGTTGCCATGGAAACAGAAAAAAGGCGGGAAAATTGAAAGTGCTCAGAATTGGATGGAACTCTACAGACAGGTTGCCAACGATGTGTGGAAGTGATTTATAGCCCGGATTTCTGATTTGGGAGTTCGTTTGGGAGACTTTTGTATCAGCATCCTGATACAGTTATAAATTTTTTATGTTTGTCTCTTGTTTTCATTTTTGTTTTTCTGGTGAGGTTTGCTTGTAAATTGTGGCATGTGATTGTAGTTCCTGGCCATTATAGATGTTTGCTGTTTTCCTGTTTTTGTAAACAAATAGGATTTGCATTTTCTTCCAAAGTTGATTGATCACATATCAGCGAGGTGAAAAATTAATGTAAAAAAACGTACATTGCAAAACAATAAACCCTTCGCTACAAACTGTGGATGTTCTCGGTATCAAAAAGCACTCATGAAAATAACTTGCATCACCACTGCAATATAATCCGTCATAGTATTGGCTGTAGCGTGATGACGATGTAGTCAGCATTACATTTCGTCTACAATAAATTTTAAATACATTAAATCCTTTTAATACGGGACTTTCGAGATAGGAACTCTCATGTAATTTGATACATACAAAATGTTATTAGTGTTAGGAGGAGGGCGATTTTTTTTAATAAATATTGAAAACCTTTTACAGACCTCTGTATTACAGTATGATAAAAGCACTATCATTTTATTATAATTAGGATTGTTCATAAATTATGAAGGTAAATATTTTTTCTAAGACTATAAAGATTAACATCATTACAAACAAACAATTTATAATATTCATCATCAATATCTTCATTACAAAAATTACAAACACGAATATTTTCCCCAGATACCTATTTCAATAGGGATATGCAAATTGCAAGTCCTAGTGATCCAAACTCGGGATGATTCGAGGAAGCTAATTAAATAATTTTCTAACTGAAATTCTTTTTTGAAAGAGGAAAAAAGGTGCCTTCGAGACGAATCGATAACATCTGTATAAAAAGTTTCGTCAAGTAATTTCTTGTCAAAAGACTCAAATTGACTTAGAAAAATATATCCCATACCTGTATCATTAAAAGAAAGAAAATACACAGTACTTAAACCTTATAACTAGATCTAACTGAGGTTTCCTTCAGACAAGAATGTTTATTTACTAGAGTCATCTTCACAGTAAGCAAATTTCTCAATCAATATTACATGTATATTTCATTCATAAGTATCGAGAAGAATACCGTAAAGCGGTTGGAAAATTTCGCGATTCGTTCCCCGAAGAGAGGTATTGAATTTTAGCGGTCATAAATGTTCGCGAATGGAAAATAATGTAAGGGAAAGACATGTATAAAGATGTACTGACTTTTATTTCGCGAGTTTTTATTTTCGCGCTCTCAGATACCTCGCGAATATAGCGAAAATTAGAGCCTCGCCAAAATTATCCGCTTTACCGCGAATGAATTTAAATGATAATCTGATAAAGTATGGCATAAAGTAGGACAAGACAAGACAAGTAGCTTAATTCTCATAAACCAAACATTACAGTGGTATAAAGAAGTATATAGCGCATTGTGAATACCCATACATGATAAAACGTACATATCTACAATACTTACAATAAAAAAGAGAATTTCGGCTGACAAATGAGTTAGTATAAGGTTCCACTAGAGTTAAAATTTTGGACACTATTTCAACATAAAATATTCGCCTGTATTTTTCAAGCTTCAAGAAATACAGTAATAAGTCATTAGAAAATACATTCTTATAAACAATTTGCATGTCTATACCAATTGTAAATTAATTAAAATTTAAAACCCAATGACCAAATCTTTATTTTGGACTTACAATTTTGTAGAGAAGCCTTGAAAACGACTCATTCTATCGAAAATACTATAATGTATAATGTGGGGCAAGTTAACATTGGTTCGTCTAGTAGCACATGTTCCGGCAATGTCTACGATCTGTGTTAAAATTTAAAATCTGTGATTTTTTTAACAGAGCAAAAACACTGTCCCAAAAGATTTGTTCAACCTTTGTTAATTTCATCCCTCAAGAAATTCTATGGCCGTCACCATAGCACCATTGAAAGATATGACGTGTCAGTATCCCAAATGAAAGTGGACATTTTCAGCTAGATTCACGTCTTCCCGGATTTGACTACCGACTTTGACATTTTCCCGGATTGAATCACTCACAGTGTGACGGGTGCTGTTAACAGAGGAGGACATGCTTACCCTTCCGGAGCACCTGACGTCACTCTCAGTTTCACTGGAGTTCACACTGTGAGCGCCTTTGTTCTGAATGTTGTGGTTTCTGGTTCCGTGCTTTTTGTCTGTCTGGCGTCATTGTTTTTGTGTCTAACGTCATTGTTGTCTGTGGTCTCGTTTTTGCCCTGTCTTTGGACTTCGATTTTTGTGAATTTCACCCCTTTGTTCCTTCGGTATTCTACTGTCGTTGTTTTATTACTTTCCCTTTGTACAAAAATTGAACCGAAACTTGACAATGAATAGAAGTTTCAAACAATCGGCATTAGCTTGCCCTTTCTTAGACATTTCAGTATATGTCTACAACATTTTTGAAACAAAAAAGTAGTTTTTCAGACTTTTAGATTTTTTTTAAAAATTGAGTGACTACAACATGAAAAGCCAAACTCTTGCAAACAAAACAGTTTTCAAGTAAATTTCTTCCTAATTGTTTTTTTTTTGTTTTTAACAATAGTGAAACGGTCAAGGAATCATGAAAAGTTGGCTAGTATATTGTTACAAGAGATCATGGACCTAAGATGGACATTTCGTTTACCATATGTGGTACAATCTTTCCTAACAAAATAATAAGTTCAAATATATTTATAATTTACACAGTGTGTACATGCAGATTATGTTTAAAAGAGCTCATTCCCCAAATAATCTGTTACTGCATTTAATGCAGCTTGAGAAATACAGGCAAATGTTCTATGTTTATTGAGTGTCCTAACTTTTTACTTTAGTAGAACAATGAAAGATTGAATGGAAAGCTTATTTTTTTCAATTACGGTATTGTCGAAAAGTCATTACGTATTGCCTTCTTTGGTATTAATATTGAATTTTTGATAGGGTCTTTGCATCTTAACTAAACACATTCTAATTTTTTTAAATCAGTATTGCATGGACACGCGTTATGTATTCTAGTATATGCATGAAATCATTATGCTAAACTCCTCATGGGAAGGGATCTTGGTGGAAGCTGTATAATAAGGGTACATAACTTTATTTGTCAGTTGGTAATGGGTTTGGAGCTGGCATGTCAGTTAACTGCTAGTAGTCTTTTGTGATTTCATGTTTATGTCCGTATATTTAGTTCTTTCAGTTTCATTTTTCACAATTGACTCAGTCCTGTTGCTAACTGAATTTTTCTGTTGTTACGACTGTTTTTTGATTTATCACATTGGCTATAGGGGGAAGGTTTAGGCCCAATAAAACTAGTTTAACCCCGCCAATGCAGGTTTGCGCCTGTCCTAAGTCAGGAAATGTATTAAGCTTTTGTGTGTCTTGTCTGTTTTCTAGTTAGTTTAATTTATGTCTATATGAGTCTAGGATGATGTTTATTTCGCTGAACTTGATTACTCTTTATTTAGGGGGCCGACTCCGACCTGCCGTTGGGTGTGGGGTTTTCTCATCGTTCATTGAAGATCTTATGGTGGCTTTGAGTTGTTGTTACTCCCCTCTGGGTCGTTGTCTCTTTGACACATTCCCCGTTTCCCTAACAATAAAAGCGTTTTTTATTGCTCGGCTTTGCCATGTATTTGTGGAGACGTTGTCTTGTGTGTATTTACTCCTTATCCTTTCATCGATTAGTCTATAAAACCTTATCAGTCAACCTGTTAGCATCCTGTGTAAAGATATTTCAGTAATAGTTAAAGTATATTTCAGAGTAATTAATTGCGAAGGCACGTTAAGCATCCCTTTTCTTACGAAGAACTTTTAATTCAATTAATTACTCCGAAACATACATTTAACAGACTTAAAGACCGTACATAATATAAAAAATAAAAAAATTTATATGTGAAAAAATAATTTCTGACATTCCGCCATTAAAATAGAATCTTCTACTCATGTTTATTCATCAGTTTATTAAGACTATATACATTAAATATTTAATTAATGTATTTTTGTTCTACATATGGAAAAGTTTTTTTATATTTATCTTGTGTCGGATATTTATTTACTAATGCTACTAATTGTAGACTTGGTAATATCACAATCGTTTGATTGCCTAGAAGTAATATTACAGTAAATTCAGAAAAGTAGCGTAGGTTCGAACCTTAGACCGGGAAATTTTTCCTACATGAAACTTGTCTTAAACTTCATCTAACATTTAGGTGAAACATAAGAGAAGGTCAAAGTTAAGCATACGACATATGAATGATATGCATAAAAATTAATGAGGTAGAAGTAGTTAATTCGAGGTAAATAATTTCGGGGATAAGTAAATAATTTTAGGTAAATTATCAGTTAAAGTGCTTCGAAATCGAGAGAAACAAAGGAAATGCAAAAGATTTAATAGTCCAAGGCCTTTACACGAATTCATTATCTTGAATAACAAAAGAAATGCTCATAAGAAATCTTTAAATAAAAATTAGGGACATGTTATGCGCATTTCTGTTGTTATTCAAGACACTTCGATTCTTGTAAATGCGTTGGGCTATTCAATCTGTCCGTTGTCTTTCCAATGAATCTCTCGATTTGAAAGCACTTTAATTGATAATTTACCTCAAATTATTTACTTGCCCCAAAATTATTTAGTCAGTATATACTAAAAGTTAACAAATATCTGACATACGATCGGTAATTTACATCCCAGCTAATTTATCAAGCGAAGGAAAGACGATACACATTCTTAAAAATTATTTCCATGCTTAAAATGTCATGAAATAATATTCTATACTATAATAATAGTATGTATCTTTTTTGTGCCCCGCAACGATTCTATAGACGATTTTTTAACACTAAATGTCCAGCGAGTTTGTAGTGATAGAAAAGGTTGAAGTCTAGTAAACGAACGACCCTGGTTCGAATCCCATTATGAACACTGTCATTTTTCAACGTTTTAAACTCTTTATATTTAAATATTTTAATAATAGTAAATCGTAAAATTTTACTAAGTCCAAAACAACAGTTCTCAAAATCTGGCCTTGACAAAAACAAAAACAAAAAGTAAAAATATGCATTGTTCTAACTGGGGTGAGATTGCTGGGATGATCCGACTCAGATCACCCCAATTAGAACAAAGGAGCTGAGATGTAAAAACAAAAGAAAACTATTTCGCATGTAGAACAAAATTACATCTATTCACTAAATTGATGTATGTAGTCCCATAAACTGAGAAATAAACATGAGTAGAAGATTCTATTTTCATGGAAGGATATCAGTTTTTATCTTTAGACATATACATTAATGTATTTTTCGTATTTGGACGGTCTTTAAGTCAGTTAAAGTATAATTCACAGTAATTAATTTAATTAATTAAATGCTTCGTAAGAAATGGGTGTTTAAAACAACTTCGCGCGGCGCGCTCATGTATCTTGAACACCCCTTTTCTTACGAAGCACTTTATTTCAATAAATTACTATTACATATACGTCTGGCGATTTCAAATCAAAACATTGGAAACTCTGTTCTAATGTTCACTACTTCTAGGTTTCTGTAAAATTACAACTCTTACAATGCATTTAAAAATTTTGATTTGTAAGTGATCCAAATTACTTAATTTCAAAATCAACATACTTACGCCTGTAGTCCCAACGAGTTACAAACAACGCGTGGTACTGTGCGTGTGACGTTTTTATTGCAGACTGCGTTGTGCGTATTACCATGGATTATAGTAAGGATTCCTTGAGTTCCAGATTTATTGCCTAGCATCAAGACTGACTTGGTTGGATCTATACCAAAAAAAGTATATTAAAAATACGTTTTATATATACATATATAACATCGGTTTTGAAATACTACGATATTTAATCGTAGATTGCAAGCCTTATTCCATTTTTGCAATTAAATACTAGGCATACAGAAATTCTATATTTCTCTAAGCAAGCCAGTTGATTTTTCCTTTTTTACGATTCAAGCTCAACAAAGAAGACTAAAGGGGACAAGATGTTGCTGTGCAGCAGACTTAAAAATCGCAAGCATCATCAGCCTTTAACAAATTTTTGCTTTCTTACAAGATCAAAAAGTGTCATTCCCTTTCCAGCCCATAAAAATACTGAGGCTACATTCCATGTATTCAATCGATGGATGTCCTTGGTACTGGATTTTGACCTCCTATTTCGATATATTTGGTAAAGAGTATGTCTTCCTGACAACATTTGGATATGAAGTTTTCCATATTATCTGATTCCAAAGCACTGAGCACGTGTACTGTACATCATAACAAAATTTACTGTTTATTATGCAACTAGAGTATATTTAAATGTAAAAAGACATCTATTTTTGTCCGCCTGAAAATATAGTAAACAGACAGTAAAGCAGTAAACAGTTCGCATTATTTTACACGAAAGCGTAAAATAAATTGCAGATAAAACATCAATAAGATATTTGCACACGTAGTCTCCCTTTTTATACATGAAAAAGAAAGGAATGGGGTAAATGTCAAGGAGACAACATCCCATCTCCAGGTTAAATCGACCCAAAACAAAGCATCTAGGTGTCACCGTACGGTCTTCAACACAGTGAGGGACCTCGTACCATATAGCAAGCCCTATGTACTTTCTGCGTTGATGATTGGATCTGTACAACAAGGATCATAATGCAGAACATTTTCTAAACTATATATATATTCGTGGGACAATTTATTTTTTGAAATCCGAAGCTACTTTGCTATGTTACAGTTAATAATTTGTCGTCGTGAGCGTCATTTTGACGCTCTCCCATTGTTGATATTCCATTTAAAACGTAAGACAGCGTTGGAATGCACATTCTGTCACCTTTAAAATGGCCTTACTTTTCAATCAAACTATCTTCAAAATTGTCCATAATCAGCCATCTCGCGAAGATGTAAAACAACAAATTCATGTGCTCCACCTTAGTACCCAAAATGCTTTTTCACCACCAACTATCATACTATAAAATATAAGAGTTTGGCAATATTGGTTTGTTGATTTTCTAGAAGTTTCGACAAAGATCATAAGAAAACAATTATAACCCGGTAATATTTGGACATTTGGACTTATATTCAAATTAATCGTTTTCCAGTTAATATTCTATTCAGACATTTCTTCTCATTCATTTTAATCATTTGAATACATAATTTTAGTGCTAATGTGACATGTAAGTTTATTTATTTATTCTTTCCTTTATTCTTTCGTTTTAATTAATCTCTCAATTATTTTTATTGTTCAAAATATGTTTGCCGCGTTGGAAGCCGGATGGAGTTATTTAATATCTTTGGACACTAATCTGTTTACATAACAACTGTTTTTAATTATCTATATATTATTGTTATTTTGTATTGTTATTCAGTTTCGATCTTGGGCATGGAAGTGTCCAGATACCGTTAAAAATAAAAGTATATTATTTGGAATACCTTATTCATTTCATATTGCCGGAATTTTACCCGGTTATATATTGGTCGAGTTTCTTCAGTACCAAGCTCTACCAGAACTAGTTTCTCCAATAATTGTGAGAATCGAAATGAGTCAGTGGCAAAATAACAGATTCAGATCATGGAATAACCAGTCAGAAAGAAGTGGACAACCATTCGGATCATTTGGACATTCAGATGTCTTGTGTAAATTTTGTGGAAAGGATATCTGTTTATCTCAGTACCATCAATGCTATGCTATTCGTTCAATTTGTTATAAGTGCAGGAATCCTGGACATTTCTCCAGAATGTGTGGACATTTTAGAAAGCGAAATTCACACAATTGTGTGAAACGAAAATCGAAATCAAAATTAAAACGTGATGCTGAGCGAATGAGAAAGTTTATTCAACAAAAACAGGAGAAAGAATCGCAATTTCCGTTTATTGTAATTGACAATAACGAATTGGTCACTATTACTTGCGCGGCAATTGAAGAAATTAGGGACGACAATTTGAAAACTCTAAAATCAGAAAATAGAAAGGTTAAAGATGAAAATGCAAGATAAAAAATTCAAAATTCAGACTTTGCTATGGAATGCCGTAATTTACAGAAAGAAAATGAACAATTAAAATCCGAACAACGAGAATTAGAACGACGTTTAAATATTTTGGAAACTAATTATAAAGATTTTGAAGTGGTAAAAGAAAGAGCATTTACATTCATAAGCGAAAATCATAAACTGGAACAATCTGACAACAGACTGACGATAGATCTTAAAAATTGCAAAATGAAGGAACGTATGCTAAAAAGACAAGTAGAAGATCTGGAGGAAGAAATAAACAAAAATAGACTATCCGGTAATAATAATAAGGGACTTAATTCCTCGGCAATAGACTATCAGTAACAAAGACCTACCGGTTTTAGGGCCATACGCAGCAGAGGAAGATACCCGAGACGATAAATACCTTATTCATTTCATATAGCCGGAATTTTACCCTGTTATACAATAACAAATTCTACGTTTTTTAGTCAAAAAGGAGCGATTGAGTACATAGGACAAATCCATACAAACACATTAAACTTAAATAAATCGAACAACAGTTTTATTGTTGTTCTTTCATGTTGAAGTCAGTCAAATACCCTCAATATTATTTTATTCAACACAATAAAGAATAACAAGATACCAAAGTTACTGTAAAGAAATTACCGCATCTTACTCCAACGTCTTCAGAATGACTGCAGTCGTGCTTTCCCCAACCATTATGTGGACAGGACATTATATCATATTCTGTACCTCTACACTTAACATTATCTAACATGATAGATCTGTAACCTCCTCCATATGTATAAAAACTTCCAACTCTATAAAGATAAAAAAAAATACAGTCAATTCTACGCACAATACTTGTTTTACATCGTTATTATATGACATTCTCCAAAACGTGATATCAGTTTAAATGAAAAACAACAGAAAAAAGAAACAAAAAGCGACAAAATGGTTTCAATAACCATACTACCGACAAATGATAGAATTTTTTAGTATTTCCGTTTTCTACACGAAAAAAAAATCATGAACAATTGACTTTTTATATGATTAAACACCGTTTAAAAGGAATTTATTTTGTACTTTT
>MJUU01072504.1:0-36548 GCA_002080025.1 Modiolus philippinarum
ATTGTTCTTTTTAGACTGACGGTTCGGTTCTCACTTACTTTATTTCATTATTTATAAATCACTACGTACTATAAATAACAAACATTGATTTTTTACTGGTTAAAAATTATTTGAAAGTTGGGTCGTAGTAAAAGCACAATTATATTAGACACTGAAAGTGCCCTTCACACTATGTTACAAATACTATAAATTCTGTAAAACAGTCTAAATATTATTATAACATTTTTCCCATGTAGCTATTCCCTTAAATTATGTTATAGTTAAAGTATGTTTCAGAGTAATTAATTGAATTAAAGTGCTTCGTAAGAAAAAAGGTGGTCAAGATGCCTGAGAGCACAGCAGGAAGGCATTTTAACCACCCCTTTTCTTACGAAGCACTTTAATTTAATTAATTACTCTGAAACATACTTTAACTGACTTAATGACCGTACAAAATATAAGAAATACAAAATTTATATGTGAAAAAATAAATACTGACATCAGGCCGCCATCAAAATAGAATTTTCTTCTCATGTTTATTCATCAGTTTATTAAGGTTATAATGCATCAAATAATTAATTAATGTGTGTTTTGTTCTACATGGGGGAAAGTTTTCTTTTGTATTGGTTTTGTGTCAGATATCAGATATTTGTTTACTTTTACTATTTAAATACCGATTATATTGTATTGAAAAAGTTACGTTAATAATCATTTTGTTTATATATGTTCATCTATTCGACAAGTGCTAATTATAGCCACATGGTTTGCAGTTCATTTTGCAGCAGCATCCAATCAAAAGGTTTAAATTCTGATTTTGAATATATAGTTTAACAATAAAACTTAAAATATTGTAAGTATTGATTTTATAAAATTGCCATGATTTTTATTGTTTCTTCATTTGTGAGGATTAATTTCTCTTTAATTAAATATTTTGTGAATTTTTACACTAACACTTTCAACGCGGAATTAATTTTGTACAATTCCTCATTTTCAAAACTTTGCAAACTTATGCAAATTAGATGCAAATGAGTTAAAATTTTTCAATGAAACTTTGTCGGCATCTTAATACTGATATATGAACGAAAAGGGGGGTGTCATAGCGGGTGGGAGGGGTTGGTGGAGGGGGAGGGAGCTGTGCCGAAGTGCAGGTACCCCTGCTGAAAAATGGCAATTTTGGTCATTTTCGACATTCAAGTTGTCATGGAAACCTGCTAAAATAAGTTAGGTAAGCTATGTTGAACATACATATAGAGTGGCCAGCCCTCTTTGCTATTGTACATAAAAGACATATAAAGTCTTCAATCTTCAACAGGAGAGTCACAGTTTGATAGATCCTTTGTGGCAAAAAATGCCGATTTTTGCTTTCAAATTGGTGTAAAAAAAATTCCAAAATTTTTTAAAAAATTTTTCTAGGTGTCTGGCACATTTTTAGACCTTTTCTGTAAACTTAAAAGCCAAGAACTTGACATTTCTGCTGCTGGTCTTGAAGTACTGGGACCTATGTCAGCCAACCCCTCACTAAAATCTCACTTTTTTCGACTTTTGGCTTTCCATGGGTACTTAATCGGGACCTGCAGCTCAAGCATTTTAGATTCTCGACCCCTCTGGGGTTATTTGTTTTGCTACAGTACCCTTCAGTCTGTGATGTCTGCTAAGCTTCAATTTCCAATGAATGGGAAACCGTGAGGGACATAGAAGTAACCACGGGGTACACGATACCAAAAGGCATCGTCCGCCTGGAAAGTTTATTACACGTCATTATAATCGTTATTTTGAGAATGAATCATACTCAAACTGTAACTATAAAGGGATATAATTTGACACTTGTGTTTCCTAAAATCTGGCTCGATCTGCCAAGGGTGAGGAGGAGATGAGCGGATCGTTACCTTGGCTAGCGAAGGTGCTATCAAATAAGATTGTCTTTAATATTTAAGAGAGATACACTTGAGCTATCATATCTTTTTCAAAGCATATGTCCCTGTTTCAGTAAGAAAATACCTTAAGTAGTTTAAGAAATAGAAAATATTTACAGAAAAGGGGAGCTTATTCGCAGCAAAGTGAATTAAATTAGTTCATTTTTTATGACGTCGCAATTAAAAGGCCGAGAAAAGGACATTCCGGTTTGAAAATCAAGTCGATTCGGCATACGATTCGTGTTTGGAAATATGCGCCAGTAGAAGGCGTCTTGTGTAAGTGTCGATATACCTTAAGTCTTACGTCATAAAATCTACTACCTTATCAAAATGAAAGGAATCACAATGATACTCGATTCAACTAAGGGAATAGCTCTGGTACATTTGTTATGCGGAAAAGATTTACAATGTTACTCGAACCAAAATTGTTTGTATCATAACCATCAGTTACAACATAATTTTCATACTTGAACATGGTTATTGTTATAAGTCATTTTTACTTTATCGTTTTATTTTCATCTTGATAATATAAATACCAAAAAAGCCTGGATTATATGTTTGCTGTTTCCTCGCACAATCGCTAAATATTAAAGCTTATTATAGAACATCATAGTATCCTATTGAAAATCTTGCGTTGAGATTAAGATTTATTTCAAGATTGTGTCAAACTAACCAGAGTAAAAAAAAATCAGATTTTACATACCTTCAACAGGATTAAGGTAAAATATGCCCTGAAGACTTAAAATTATGAACACCATTTTCAATTCATTTTAACCAACAAAGTTCTAGAAAAAAAATACTATTACGCCACGATATAAGACGACGATAAGGTGTATAAACGAAAACAACATAAAATATTTATAAAAAGTCTGCAACTTCAATCAAAATCAATATAACTGCATGTAATATATGTACTGCATACATATCTTTATTGTTTAGAAATAATTTTACCAGGAAGACATCAATATGCATTTTGTGCAATCAACTTTTCATTTTTGCCTTTGATAATCCAATGAATCATTTGATGGCATCTCTTAACCAATTAAAACCTACTACCACGACTACGACTGAACCTCATTCATACATTTCATTTGATTGCTCATTTTAATTATGCTCAAACATGCTGCTGTTTACATCCAGGAGCTCTTGAAACCT
The DNA here is from genome assembly GCA_002080025.1 of Modiolus philippinarum. NCBI lineage: Eukaryota > Metazoa > Mollusca > Bivalvia > Mytilida > Modiolidae > Modiolus > Modiolus philippinarum. The sequence continues at coordinate 3,048 of MJUU01072504.1, forward strand.
ATTTAATTGATTAATCATTGAAGATAAAATATAATGGTAAAAAGAAATGTATAACCAGAGGCTCCCAGGAGCCTGTATCGCTCACATGGCTTTCAGTTGCCACAATCAAGGGAACATTTCAAGTTATATAGTTTGATCTTCAGTTTCTCAAACTTTTGTAGCTCAAACACCACCAATATCTTGACTTGTTTTTAGAGTCTGATGATGTTTTACTATATTTCTTTGTTGGGCTTTAAAAAAAAAAAAAAACTAAGAACCACTTTCGACACCAGTTTTGAAGTCGAGAAGTCATTTTGTAAAAGGCAGTCAACAAACAATTTTCAACATCGGTTTTGAAGTCGCAATCTCAATATCTACTTGGAAATCAAATTTCATTTAAATCAGACAATGTTGAATTTTCCCACCTGTTTTGGCGGCCATTTCGAAAATGGCGGTCAAGGAACAATTTTCAACACCGGTTTTGAAGTTGCAACATCAATATCTGTTTTGAAACCAAATGTCATTGAAATCGGACAATGCTGAATTTTCCCGCCTTTTTTGGTGGCCATTTTAAAAATGGCGGTCAACGAACAATTTCCAACACCGGTTTTGAAGTTGCAACATCAATATATATTTGGAAATCAAATGTCATTGAAATCGGACAATGTTGAATTTTCCCGCCTTTTTTGGCGGCCATTTTGAAAATGGCGGTCAACAAACAATTTTCAACACCGGTTTTGAAGTCGCAACATCAATATCTATTTGGAAACCAAATTTCATTGAAATCGAACAATGTTGAATTTTTCCGCTTTTTTTTGGCGGCCATTTTGAAAATGGCCGTCAACGAACAATTTTCAACAACGGATTTGAAGTCGCAATATCAATATCTATTTGGAAACCAAATTTCATTGAAATCGGACAATGTTGAATTTTCCCGCTTTTTTTTGGCGGCCATTTTGAAAATGGCGGTCAAGGTACAATTTTCAACATCAGTTTTGAAGTGGCCACAGCATGGCAAATATTTCATCAATTTACACTTAACCTTCAGTTTAGTTTTGGAAATAAAAGATGAAAAATACGAAAATTTAAAAAATTCGATGAAAAAGGCAATAACTCCTACAAAGGTTTATGGATTTTCTTCAAAATTTCAGGGTAGGTAGATCTTGATATGCTTAAAATTTTGGCAATTTAAAGTTGACCTCTATCTGTTATAGTTTTTCAAATAAAAAATAAAATAAATTAAAATTTTGAAAATTTTACGGAAAAAGGGCAATAACTCCAAGACCGGTTTTCAGATTTTCTTCAAAATTGCAGGGCGGGTAGATCTTGCCATACTGATCATTTTTTTTTTCAGTCAGATTTTTGATATCTGTAACGGTTTTCGAGTTATTTGCAAAATACAGCAAATTACCCCTATGTTCTATTTTTAGTAACAGCAGCAATGTTGTTTGATCCTCGGACTAATCGAACAGAATTTTGAAACTGCATACCCTGGTGATGATTCAGGCCAAGTTTTGTTACAATTCGCCCAGCAGTTTCAGAGGAGAAGATTTTTGAAATTGTTGACGGACGGACGGACGGACAGACGACGGACGACGGACGCAAAGTGATGGCAAAAGTTCACTTGGCCTTTTAGGCCAGGTGAGCTAAAAAAATCATTTAGTTTTTAATGATTAGTTAGGGTTTAATATTCAGTAAGCAATAATTTAGATATATCAGGACAAACAAGAACAAGTCAATTCACAAATGTAAGTAAAAGGAGAGAGAAAAAAAGGTAGAAGGAACCATCGGGGCAAAGACTTTTGATTGCAACTGGAAAAGGGGCGAAATGGGTAGGGGCAGGAAACTAAGCCTTCTTTACGACATGAAAGCATACATTTGGTAAAATACATGGTAAAACAAAGCAATGGAACAACTGGTCATCTTGATGACACCACGACGCTCTTAACAATGAGCTTTGCTAAACTGGAGTTTTCTATGTTTCGTGTGCGTTTCTGTCACATGTACATTCACTCCATATCCTTTCATTTTTCCTATTCAAAACGGCGGAATTCATTGCTAGATGTTGAGCAATACTGCATCTTTTTTACTTTACACATGATGCGATATCGGCAAAAACATGAAAATAACAGGCAAAGTGTTCTTAAAATCACTGCCATCCGTTGCCCGACAAAAAGACTAACAGAAGACAATCACAATAAACAACCGCAGGGTACTCATCGGTTCAAAAATAAGAAAACTTGACTCAATGAAATCATGAGATGTGGGCAGAATAAGCCAGTCGTCAAAATAAAGATGTGAAAATGCAAACAATAATAATGCCAAAATTTGAAAGTATGATAGTGTGTCTGTAAGCCAAAATAGTATCCTGTGAAATAAGTTCCAAATGGAACAAATATTATTGATATATCTATGAGATTTATTCCGTCTGGAGATAATTTAACCAAGTGAGCAGTAAATACTTTCCAATTGGAGATTATTTCATCAGGTGAGCCATGAATATATTACTTTGGAACTTATTTCAAAGTGGATACTATAAACCGTTACATATCCATATCCGAAATTGTCTAGAGAACAAGTACACAAAAGAGCAAAATGTTTCAAGTCTCTCGGCTAAAAAAATTAATTCATAGATTTTTGTCCCGCAAAAACGATGAAAGAGGATACAAATGTTTTGTATTATACGATTCCGAATCAGACAAAAACAGAGGAAGAAATTAAAATGTTAGAATCGACAATACATTTGTCTAATTTTGAAAACTTGTTTTTTCTATCGTAATTCTTATGGGCACAAACTTTGTACTTCTTTCAGTCGATCTGTTTCCCGATTCACATGAAACTGAAGGGTGTGTTCAAAATAAAGATGAAAATTAGCCCAATCCTCTAATTTCAGGTTTCCTTATATAGATGATATTTTGTCTTTAATTCTAATATGGCTTCCTGTATTAGCTTTGTAAATAGAGTCATGTTATAATACCAATATAACACTCTTAGCACATGCGCAAAAGATGCATAGTTTCTGTTGCATATTTTGAATCTATTTTTCATTTTAACTGTCAAAATCATCTACCATCCACTAACAACTTTTTTAATTAAATTTGTTTCCGAAATTCTTTATGGAAATTTTTTACTTGAAAAGGCAATGGTCGGGACAAACTTTAATTTTCCTACTTGTGACGTCACAAATAACATCGTAATGTCCGGTTCGTAAGCAGCGTCGCTTGAAAAGTTTGAATGGAGATTAAGAGGACTTGAGGCATTTTCTACAGTTAAATAAGCAATTTCATCAAACGAAAGTGAGTTTTTGTTGTATTTGTGGAAAGTTTTTTGTCCGTGTATTTGTTTATCAAAATCAAAATGTTACGGAACCATTAGATAGTCGCTGCTCGCTTCGGGTATATAATGGGTGAAATTTCCATATCAGAATCGAAATAAATCATACCCGCCAAATACTATATTGTCATTATAACATGGGCTTTCGTTGTTTTTGCATATTTTACCCCTCGCTAACGCTCGGGATAAAATATTTGCAAAAAACAACTCAAGCCCATGTTATAATGACAATATAGTATGGCGGCCATGTTTTATTTCTTAAACAACCTTCGCTTTGGTGATTTTCTATCAAAAAACAGACCCTTCAACCTCGGCCTCATTCCTATACCTTCATTTTGTAATTGGCAATAGAGGTTAATGTACACTTAAATTAGGGGATGACCATTTGATTTTCAGGGGGGAGGTCTTTGGCGATTTTGTCTGGAAAAATAATTAATTTTCATGAAAATCCCATACAAATTATTCATTTTCACCTAATGTCGCATCAAATTATTTATTTTCATTTGCAATAAAAAAATTTATTCTTCAAATGAAAATTAAATTACATATTTTTATGACAAGTCGGATTGAAATATTTACTTTCACTGGTACCAAGATAAAATTATTATTTTCATAATCGCCCTAGGCCACCCCCTCCCCCTGAAAATCAAATGGTCCCCTTAGGCGGTATGAAAAGCGCGATGACTACATTTTTTTTTTCTTGGTTTTTTTTGTTTTTTTTTGTTTTTTTTTTTTTTTTGTTTGTTTTTGTTTTTGTTTTTTTTTTTTTTTTTTTTTTGTTTTTGTTTTGTTTTTGTTTTTTTTTTTTATTTCTTTGTTTATTTGTCTGTTTTTGTTTTGTTGTCTTCTTATTTTTTTAACGGCATGGGATATCTATTTTCCGCATGAAAACAGTTCGCAGATCTTTCCATTTACAGCTCAAGTTGTTTTTATTAGCTCACCTGGCCAAAGGCCATGTGAGCTTTTGCCATCACTCGGCGTCCGTCGTCCGTCCGTTAACTTTTATTCAAAGATCTTCTCCTCTGAAATTGCTGAGCCAATACTAACCAAACTTGGCCTGAATCATTACCAGGGTATGAACTTTTAAATTTGTGATTTTTTTGTCCGTAGACCAAACAACACGGCCACTGTTACTAAAAATAGAACACAGGGGTAAATTGCCGTTTTTTTTACAAAATATTCGAAAACCGTTACAGATATCAAAAATTTGACGGAGTAAAAATGATCAGCATGATGAGATATACCCAACCTGCAATTTTGAAGAATATCCGATAACTCATCTTGGAGTTATTGCCCCTTTTCGGTAAAATTTTCGTTTTTTTTTTTTTTTTTTTTTTTTTTTTTTTTTTTTTTTTTTGTTACTTTTAGTCTTATATATTGAAGATGGTAGAAGATAGAAGTAAAGTTTAAATAACAAAAATGGTCAGCATAGTAAGGTCCACATTTCTTGCATGTTTGAAGAAAATCTGACGACCCACATAGGAGTTATGTCCCCTTTTTCTTTGAATTTTCACGATTTTTTTAACGTTTTTTACTTTTATTTCAAAAACTGTTCGAGATGGAGGTTAAATGTGAATTACAAATTAAAGTGTTGAGCTTTTCCAGGACTAAAATTTCTACATATGTCCAGCAGATTAGCATCTCATCCAAGATGGCCGCCACTAGGGAACATAGTTTAACATAGGACCCTATGGGAAATGCATTCAAAGATCTCCTTCTCTGAAACCACTGAGCCAATGTGGAACAAATTATGTCTCAATAGCCATCAGGTGGTCCCCTTTAAAGTTTGTGATTTTTGTTGTTGTACCTCATCCAAGATGGCCACCAGCGGGTAACATAGTTTAACATAGGGACCCTATCGGTAATACATTCAAAGGTCCTTTCTCCTGAAACCACTATAAGCCAATAGGAACCAAACTTGGATACAATTGTCCTTGGCTGGTCCCCTTTAATTTAAAGTTTGTGATCTTATGTTCATACCTCATCCAAGATGGTCGTCAGTACAGGACATAGTATAACATAGGACCCTATTGGAAATGTATTCAGAGATCTTCTTCTCTGAAACTACTGAGCCAATTGAAACCAAACTTTATCACAATAGTCTTTAGGTGGTCCCCTTGAAAGTTCGTGATTTTTATGTTCATACCTCATTGAAGGTGGCTGCCAGCAGAGAACATAGTTTAACATAGGGACACTATGGGAAATGCATCCAAAATGTTCTCCTCTGAAACTACCAAGCCAAATTCAACCAAACTTGGTCACAATAGCCCTTGGCTTGTCCCCTTCAAAGTTTGTGATTTTGACTTTCGTACCTCGTCCAAGATGGCCACCAGCGTGGAACATAGTTTAATATAGGGACCCTATGGGAAATGCATTCACATGTCTTCTCCTCTGAACATACTGAGCCAATTGGAACCAAGTTTGGTTACGATTGTCTTTGGGTGTTCCCTTTCAAAGTTTGTAATTTTTATGTTTGTAACTCATCCAAGATTGAAAATGTAACATCTGGTGAACTGATTTATAGTATGAATGGGTGGTCTCTTCGTGACAATGAATAAAACCAGTCACTAGGTGAGCGATACAGGCTCATGTGAGCCTCTTGTTGTCTATTTTTTTTTTTTTTTTGTCTCTCTGATTGATTTTACTTCACAAAGGGAATTGACATATTCAACATGGTGGTTGCCTCTCAATTGTGGTAATTTGAAGTGCTATTTAAAGGTCGTAGACAGTAAAAACTAATGACATCCCAGTTTTAAGTAAGAAAAAAATCTTCAATCACAGTTCTGTCCGATACTTCAATTATTTCCACAAGGTTCTGATATACTTTTTAATTATCGTATGAGACCGAATTTTTTTTTACCCCTTGATTAATAAGGCGGTCACTTAAACTTTGTCTGATGAGACAAGCTGTATAATTTGTGCTAGCTCTGCTAGAACCTACTGTGAAACATATTCTCCGTAGCCTAAGCAGGAGAAGAAGATTGGTTATTTCTATTCCATATTAAGGAAATTGAGGAAATGATAATTTTCAAGTTGAAATCTTCTCTTTTGTCGTAAAATTTAGTACAAAGATAACCATTTTCGTCAAATTCGGGTGGTTTATGTCGTTTCTGTTGTCTGTAGATCTGGATATATTGATGGATCCAATTCAGGAAAAGATGAGTTATTGGTGGAAAGAACATAATTAATATATCTTTAAGTGAGATTGAAGTATTTTATGATTTTATGATTTTTACGAGTCCCTGAAGAAATCTTGCCTAGTAGGAATATAGTATAAAATCTGCCAGTAGAGGAGCACAATTAGTGTCCATGGGATTACCAACTTGCTGTTGACAAATAACACCTCCAAATGTGCCAAAAGTATTATCAATAAGAAAATCTAGTATAATGCACACCTCTTTTTCATCGTCGCATAACTGTTCTTACCTTCACTTTTTTCTTTTTCTTTTTTTCTTTCTTCCAGTATTCTTGATAGAAACAATGGATGATGTCGTCAAGAAGAGACAATTACATGTAAAACCGTCATCCTCAAATAGAAATAAAATTGGCATGCATAATGTTATTTGTAGATCCATAAATGGACATGCATGGCATTATTCTATTGAAAAATCCATATTTGAACTGCAGATTTAGTATTGATTGGACAATTTTAAATATTTTTACATAATTGGTTAGTAATGATCTGTAAATTGTAAGGAATATTATTGCCAGGTAGATAACCTCAGCTGTACAGATTGTTTTCTATAAGGTAAAAAAGATGTATTTTAAATAAGTTCAGTTAACAGTTGAATGAATATACTTGTAGTGATGCTAAATTTATAGCACACAAAACATTTTTTTATCCGCAACAGATGGTTTGCTTTGTCATAAGTATGTAATCTGAAATAAAGTGAACATAAGAAGTCATCTGAATAAAACCGTCCTCCTGATTTTGTGGGTTCACACTCACAACCACCAGCTGTGACAAACCGGACTTTTCACTGGCAATTTACACACCATGTTTATCCTTCTGGAGTTTTTGTAGGGTTCACACTGCTAGTGCTTTGGTTTTGTGGCGTTCTTTTTCATTTTTGTTAATTTGTTTAGTCTTTGTCATGCTGTCCCAATTCGTGCTAGATATGTTTGCCGTGATTTTGAATTTTTGATTATGGAATTCCCCCTTTCATATTTTTTGCTCTCGGTATTTGTTTGCCGATGTATGTTACCAATATTTATTTTTAACTAAATGTAATTGTACACATGTAATAAGAAAATAGTATAGAACTTATATGGGAAGTTAACTAAGAACCATAGAAATGTATTCTTTAAGTGTGTTAGGATTTAACAGTGAAATACATAGGGAATAATATATGGCAAAATCCGTATCACATGCCGTATCATCCCGAGTTACCAATATCAGCCCGAGGGATGATACAGCATGTGATACGGATTTTGCCATGTATTATACAGTTTATCATATATTTAAACAGAGGACTACTTAATCCCAAAAATACTGTAAAAAATGAAATCGGTAAGGGAAAAGCAAGTATTTTGTGAAAATAAAAATAAAAATGGGCGGAAAGGACTGGAAGTTTGGTATAAATCTAACATGTAAAGGAAAAAGGTTTGCTAGATTTTTAAAATTGACACCAAAATTCACGCCAAACAAATTTCTGTTACCCCCCAANTTTTTTTTTACCCCCCCAATTTTCTTTCATCCCTCCCCCCAAAAAAATTTTTTACCCCCCATTTATTTTACCCCACTTGACATATAAAATAAGTCAAATTAAAAAAAAAACAATTTTTTTTTGGAAAAAGGGTATGATAAAGGTCTAGCCATGCGATAAAGGGTATGTGATAAAGGGTATGACGTCATAGTGTGAATACGGAATGAAATTCATGCACAGTATCACATATTCAAAATGTCTGTATTTATTACTAAACATGTGATAAATTCATTTATTCATGTTCATTCTTAATTCTAACACTTACGTCTCGTAAATAATATTAATAACCACGTTTCAAAAATACTTAAAAATAGGCAATTAAAGCATATGGCGTAAATACACATGAGACAAAGTCCACATAAATATATGTTAAAACCATGCAATTGAATACATCGGCAAACGAATACCATCCAAAAATGATGAAAGGGGAATTAAAAAATCCAAATTCACGGCAATTCATATTCAACACGAATTGAGAGAGCATGACAAAGACAAAACAAATAAACAAAAGCAATGAGCTTAGCTGATACCTCATAGTAAGTTCAAGACGACCCCTACCACCAGTTCGAGTGATAGAAATATTAAAAAATTCATTTCCATGACTGTACGTTATAATAGATTGTGTTTTGGAACTTTGGTAGAGCTCGACAAAAACACGTCTTTACCCAACTTCACATTTATATTTAGAGAGGCAGTTATTTACAATACAATTCCGGACATTACATAACGGACATGAACAAATTACGGAACTGAATTACATATAAAAAACATATATTCATTACATCCCCCGGCCAAAGAAAAGGGTTGATTCATTTTTTCCCATGTGGAATTCAGTTCTGATAATCAACACTCAATAGTACACTTGCAGTGATAAAACTTCATGCTCACTACACATCGTACACTTAACTCGCTATACTCCGTACAGTTGACTCACTATACAAGCAGTCGTACAATCGACTCGCAACAAAGCGTACAGTTACTCGGTACCTTTTGTTCAACATAGATAATATTGCAGGCAAATACATTAATCGTAAAACATTGCAGACATTTGAATGAATAATATATAGTATTAGAATCATTGTTGTCATATTAAGTGGAATTTACATAAAACGCTAAATGGAATCACTAGATACCTTACTCTGATGTAGTAGAATAATGTATGAAGTGAAAATATATGTGAGAAGACTGAAAAAAATCTATTACACACTCTCTCCTACCATCGGTACCTTAAAGATTATTCACAGACTTCTATACTCGAAGAAAATATGTAGAAATAAAAATAAAGTATACGAATGAATACTGGAAATAACCATTTGGCAATGTTAACAAATCATCAAATTGAACGAAATATAGTCATAAAAAAGAAATTCAATCAGCAGAATATCCAAGGTTTCAATATGACACTAGACGAAATCAATTGTTGTCATGAGATAAATCTCACCGACAAAGACTTATACTTTGGCCAGTTCAAATTTTCAAAATAACTAATGTTTGTACACAATACTGCAGTATACGTGATAAGGAAAATGCACTTGAATAAAGGAAAGAACAAAAAAAAAACGTCTTCACAAAATTCATAATGAAATACTGGTACAGTGAATGTCACAATTTCGCATATAGCCCAGTGTTGCTATTTGGCGAATATGTACATCTTTTATATACATGGTGATGAATGAATGAAAGTACAAATGATTCTTCATGGTGATGAATATGACAATGCACAAATAGTTCAGACATCTTCATCTACTTATTAATTATTACATATTTATAGCTAATGCAATAGTTGAAATACAGCCATGAGATGAATCTCACATACTTGAAATTTTACATAATTTATGATTGAGGATTATTATAAAGACACCAACTGGAACATCATGGACTAAAGCTGTTCCGCATGACTAAATTAATATAATAAGTTTTAGATATGAGATGAATCTCACGATCTCAAAACAAAGGAACATTATATATACATTATATACATGTACTAGGCGGAGCCTTTGTCTGCAGTAACTTCCGCGCTTTTGGTCCTACTTGTTTAGTTTTTAACCATATAGCGTTTTGCGCCGGTGCACCTGTTATATGTGTGAAGTACATCTTCTTCCCATTCAAACCCTTCCGGCAAGAAATCGTTTAACTTTAACTGCAGAAGAATCTTCTATATTTTGTTTTCAATTTCACTTGGATTGATGAAATTTTTGTCTCTAAACCTCATATAATATGAATGATAACTGTGCTGGTAAGGTGAGCTGCAAAGGTAGAATATATGATCCCGAATGCCAACAGTGATGAAAATCGGGATCATATATTCTACCTTTGCAGCTCACCTTACCAGCACAGTTATCATTCATATTATATAGAGCTGTATGCAACACTATTATCTATATACTAAATTTCGAAAGACTACCTTCTTTTGATGTATTGCTTGCTGTATTGTAACTACGTACCTTTTTCGACACAAGAACAATAGGACTAGCGATAGGAACGTCTTCCGACTCCTCTACTTGTGATATGATGCCCTGTTTAAGGAGTTCATACAGGTGATTTCGCATATTTTTTTCTGGGGTAAGTTGGTTTTTTGGGTTTATAATCAGGTTTCAGTGTTATTTCATGTTGAAGTACTTCAGTGTAACCTTATTCGGGATGTTCAAGCGTTACAAATAATGACTTTTGACTTTGCAAAAACATGACTAACGTCGCCTTTTCACTTTCGGATAGATGATCCGGAATATTAAAATAGGAAATAAATTGTGAGTCTATTTTCTCATCATTTAATTTGGTATTTGACAACTGAATACTATTTACAAAATGTTTATCACTTTTCTCATCAACCGGTACAAATACATTATCACCATTTACAATTTCAAATTCGGCAAAAATCTGTCCTTTATTCAAAACCACATTTTCATGGGTAAAATTTAGAATCTTAATAGGCACAGTGTTATTTTTGCAAACAGTAGCTACACATTTCGCAGCCAAAAGACCATGTTTATCAATGTTCTTCCCAAAACAAATTTATTTAGTTCCGTATCGTACATGACCTTTTAATGTACCCCATACTAACAGTTCTGTATTAGGAGGAATGGATAAATGTTTTTGAGTACGAACTTTAATATATTTACATGTTGTTGTTTTATTACTAAAATCAAGAACAATTTTCTTTGAAAAGAAATAATTTGTTCCCAAAATTAACGGATGAGATGTTTGTGACAAAATGTAAACTTGTATCCAATGTTTTCCTTGTGGAACAATCCCCCGTACCAAAAATATTGATCGATTGATTGTTCGCTAAAGTAGCAGTTTCTGATGCAGCATTAAAATTGGACTTAAATGATTCTGGAATTGCAGCACTGTTGGGAAATCACATTAATCGAGCTTCCGGTATCAATGAGCGCTGAATTTCTAAGTTTGATATGTTGACGGGTAAGTATAAAAATTTGGAAGTTTCACAATATTCATCACTATCAGTTGATACATCAATACTTGGACTGTAATTTTCATTTGCAGGGTTGTGTACATTAATACATCTTTGAGTTTTTAAAAATTTTTAGATAACGGAGGCGACTACGGGCACTTGCTACTTTCCACCCGAGGGATCATGCCATGTGGCCCCCGGGTTCCTGTGGTTTTCCGGGTTAGCACATTTTACAGACTTGCAACAATATGACCAAACTGTCCACATATTCTACATTGACTTGTAGGATTTATATTACCTTGCTCATTCCAATGGCATGCTCTTGACATAGATCATTTGGATTTGATTTGTTATTATGTTGTTGTCTTGTGGGGCGTTCATTATTGATATCATGATTAAATTTGTCATTTGAATTGGAGCTTTTTTCATTATGTGTCAAACTAGCAAATGTTGTAGTTAGATTCCGAATTGGAGCATGCATTTCATCAACTATGGACTTTTTAAAGTCTACCAACACATTCATACTAACAAAAGTATCTGATTAAGCTTTGTAGCGGCAACTAATACTTCATCATCATGCCTATACCCATAGGCCTCTCCCATTTTAGCAGAACCTTACGCACTTGTACTTTCTTTATGGTTGCCGGCACGAACATAAAATGCGAGCTTTTGAAGTAGACCCTTAATAAATTTGTTCAAAATCTCGTGGTCGGGTTTTCCTAACATATGCCCCCTTTCACCCAAATTAGCATAAAAATCACCGATTGATTGATAATTTCATGTTTTCAAATACTTCACTTTCTAAAAGCATTGTAGGGCTTTGCCAATCAACACTTGTATATTTTGCTTAAAAGCTGAATCAAAAGCTCCACATGACTGTTTGTTATCTGATGGTAGAATGTTAAACCAAGTCAGTTAAGGGCCATTTAAATGCAAGTTGCATGCTGCATTCATTAGCCTTGATGTTGTGCAAGATCGTGTATGACTCAAATTCTGATAAACATTGTGAGGCATTCTCGTGTGGATAGCCACAAACTTTCTGCATGATGCTATTTTATCCATGATAGGAATATTGTCGTTATAAAATGAGTGAGAGAATACGTTTGTGTCAGATTGAAAAACTGGTGGTGTCGATTCACTTGAAAAAATATGCTTTACACGTGGCGGATTAAATTTCGGGTTATTTGGCGTTTGATTTATTGGGATTTTTAAAATCACTTCAGCGTCCATTCGGCGTCCTCAATGTAATAACACTGGGAAAGTACCTTTTAAATATCATTATTTCAAATTTGATTGAAGTCAATTTATCGGTTCTCAAGAAGTTATTTCAAGTAAACGTCTACAGCATACGACGGACGTAATGTGATGGCTAAAGCCCATCGTGGCTACAGCCAGGTCCACTAAAAAGGATACAACAAAACCTAACCTTTTTAACAAAATATTTTCCAATAGAAAGTAGGAACAATTTCGGATATGATGATTACTAACTGTAAACAATGTAAAATTTGTATTTGGAAGAAGTACGCCAAATTTACTATTTTTTCTCATTTTTGTCTGATGATTGGCAAATGAACCGTCTGGACACATGGCTCAGCATGATTGTCAGAGTTTACCACATTTGTGTACTCTTTTAATAATTTTTTCTTAAATTTTATCTTTATATTTAGATTTGAATATTGAATAATTATACTTGTACCAAACTAAGATTATGATAATCCCAAAATATTCCACATTAACGATAAAATATCGGAGTAACTCACGAATGGGCATAATTTTGAGCGCATCAGTGAATTACAGTGTTGCTCGTTCATGAGTTTAGTATTCTCGATAATCAGAATCCTGGATTTGTTATTGTTTTGATTATTGTGATTTTTTTTTCACATCCATGTATTTGATAGTTTTACTGTAGTTTCCGTTGCATGAATTACCTCTTATACTGCATCCTCTCTATTTTGCGTAAGTAAACTACATTGACTGTATATACATAAATGTTATGCAGTCGCTGACTGTTTAACACTTTCGCAATGACGTCAACAATATGTTTCCGTAGAGTTTGTTCCATGACGTTGCAAGAAAACATGGATTCATCTCAAGCTAACGACGTCCGCTTCACTTCTTTAATCATCACGTTTACCGATCAAGTTTACTTAAAATTCCTTTTGCCAATGTTGCAGTATAAACACAATCACAATACATTGACTTGACATAAACTTTATATAAGGATTTGCTCGCATTTCCCGCGTTTCAAAGCCTCATCCTTATATTGCGTTTATGTCAAGTCAGTGTACTGTTATTGTGATGTTGATCCATTGAGATGATTACTGAACAACAATTGACAACGTCCATTGTGACGTCACTTCATAGAGCGAAATTATGCAATATAATTTCACTGTTGATTATCACTCGCAAGCTTGTGCAATGTAAAATTCTACTCGAGACAATATTCATGCAATAACCCTATGTTATGATACTGATGGCAATTAATATTATAAGCTGTTTCAAATATATTAATGAGGATTTTCTCGAAAGATGAAATTACAGTAGGGTGCAGACATAACATCTCGCCAGGTTAACTTGAACCAGTCATAAAAGCTCCTCTAAGATAACTAAGGACAGTTTTCAAAATAACTTTGACCAGTCGTAGAGAGGTTGTAAAAACAACTCTTAATTTAACTTTAGAACTGTTGTAGAGCCCTGACAGCTCTGACTTGTTCTGGCAATAGAATCCTGACTGCTCTGACCTGTTCTAGTCGTAGAACCCTGACTGCTTTGACCTGCTCTGGTCAGAGATCCCTGGCCGCTCTAACCTGCCATAGAATCCTGACTGCTTTTATGTTATTTAATTTAAAGTTTTTTACAGTTTTTGTTTTGTTTTAAGTCTTTATGACTGGTCAGAGCAGTCAGTGTTCTATGACAGTTTTGAGAGATCGGGGCTCTATGACTTGTCAGAGCAGTCAGGGTGAATTGAATTGAATTGAAATTATATAAGATTTATTTCCTTATTATATCTGTGACTACAATCTTGGACATTTTTCGGCCGAGGGTTTAAATGAATATATTTCCGCAAAAAATATGGGCTTCTTTCAGCACGTAGATTATCTGGGAACCACTGCCTAAATTGCTTTTGAAAGATGGTCTGAAATCCGTACATAAGGATAACACGTTCAAAGATTTCTTCTCAGAAACAACATGCTCAATTAGAATACAATGGTACTTTGATGATACCTTCCAATAGAGGCACCCGGGAGAGGTCCAGACCTCATCAAATACGGCTGCCAGCCGTAATTTAACATTTTTTTTTGTTACTTAGCAGTGTTTTTCTTTGTTTAATTACACATTTTTTGAAAATTCTAAAGAAAATATAAATTAAGGCTTCCATTCAAATTTCATTCACATATCATGCATTATGTTGGTTTTTAGTTGCAGGTCATTACTATAAAAGTATATCTTGCCCCGACGATTGGAAAGGTAAGCTTTGAAGTGGAAGATTGTATCTGTCACATTCATTTTTAAAAAATTCCCACTGACCAACCACATATTATACACAGGGGAGAACGGTCTTTCCAAAAGTAATCTTAACTCTGTTTTTAATTACGCTGACTAAAGAGAATTTACGAAATAATAAATTAAATGAAAATAACTTTTCAATACATTTCTATTATTTTCTAATGCTTGGTTTTTATAAAAGGTGACTAAGTGAAGAGGTGTCAAAATAATAGTTTCTTGTTATATTAGAAGAGAGCTAAATAACAGTATTTTAACATGAAGTTGTTGTATTTTGCAATTTTACTAGCACAGTCAAGTGCCCTGGTTTACTAGTGGTGGTCACCCATACGGATCACCAGACCTCCATTGCTTTTGACTGGAGAAAGAAAATAAATAGAGAATTGAAGACAAATTAAGGCAATAAGGAGTTTAAAACTGCGCATCATTCTTGCACATCTGACAAAAAATCCAAAACCTTGTAGGAATGCTGGCAAAATGATTGTCGATGTCTTATCATAATTAAATCTGATCAAATGTGCCACTTTTATTGAGTAGCTATGTAGAATATTAATTTTTTTCCGGATATTTCAGCAAATGCCTGTTCTATTGTGGGGATATCATTTACAACATATATATAGAAATAATTGGGATGTAATAAGTTTTTCGTCATTATGAAACCTCAGTTTTTGTAGGGGTTCACACTGTTAGTGCTTTTAGTTTTGTGGCGTTATTGTTTATTTTTGTGTGTTTGTTTTGTCTTTGTCATGCGGTCTCAATTCGTGTTAGATATGAATTGCCATAATTTTGGATTTTTTATTTTGGAGTTCCCTGTTCATCATTTTTGCTTCGGTATTT
Source organism: Modiolus philippinarum (assembly GCA_002080025.1). NCBI lineage: Eukaryota > Metazoa > Mollusca > Bivalvia > Mytilida > Modiolidae > Modiolus > Modiolus philippinarum. The sequence continues at coordinate 18,819 of MJUU01072504.1, forward strand.
GTTTGTCGATGTTTTATTCAAAAATAAGATCGGTGACCCCTAATATGTGTCATGCAAATTGAAGGCAAGTATAATAACTAATAATTTACCACATTTAAAAAAAATCTATCAGATGTAACTAAAATATATTTAAATGTTGTTTAAATTCGCAAATTACCCCTAACATTTCAACTAAAATAGCTAATTTAATTACTTGACAGATCTCATGCTTATATGGCAGGTGACTCCATATTTTAATTTCATTTTACTTTTGTTATGCTCTAATAGTCCATTGGATAGAAGAACAACCCTTGCACCCCGCCACCCATTTTTTTAAGTCCGCATACATGCCCTCTTCAAAATAAAACATGCTAACACGAGCATAACCTGCACGCACAGGTGGAGCATGGCCGATTTTTAGACCCACCTACCGAACTTTTGAAAAATTTCGTTTTCGTTCAAGTTTTACTTTCAGTTGCTTCAAAATGTTAACAAAATGCTTCCCAGTTATAAAAACGATTTATCAAATGATTGCTTATTGTATGAGCTTTACAACGAACCCAAATTTTTACAATTACTATGCCCAATACGTTCCATAGCGCCAGTAAACATACCCCTACCCCTATGAAATATTGTGGAAAATTTAGATATGTCCATTGAAATTGCGTAAGTTTGATCATGTTGATGGTCTAAAGAACCTGAAGTGCACCTCGATTCCCAATCCTGAAAATAGTTTTTAGTTTTTCAATCTATTTTCTTGAATACAAAACATGTTAACATAGTTTTAATGACCAAAGTTTTATTTTCAAATAGACCAAATAAATGGATCTTAGAATATTTCCAATTTTGACTAAGCTTTGTCATTCTTTTGCCCAATGTTACTTTTTAGTAAACAAATATCTTAAGTAGGTATCAAATGAAAGCTTATTATATTTGCGTTACAACTTTTACAAATAATGGCCATTTTTATGTAATATAAACATCATACATCAATTAAACTTACCCCTACCCCAACAAATTTACTGTAAAATTGTCAATTTTATGTCTATGTTAGCATAACAATAACAAGAACACGTAAAAAGTGTGTTGTTTATGACAATGATTCATAAATTATACCATGATTTCGTATTTTAACAGCCATTTGTTGACTTAAACTCAATATTTTGCATGAAATTAATGAAAAATGGGAATTTTCAACATTTCAGATTTGCCCAAATGTCACTGTTAAAATCGTTATATATGTCAAATCTGGAGAATTCATCTGCAAATATGCCATAACATTGTTCTAAGCGATACATTAGTTGTCTTAAAACACTGTTTAGAAAAACAAGGAGTGTTTAATGTGACTCTAAATACCGAAAAAACTTACCCCTACCCCAACAAATTTTCCCTATAGTAGTCATTTTTTTTATTCGCATAGAAATAACCAAAACACACAAACTGTGCATTGCATATAATAATGTTGCATAATTTCTATCAAGATTTGTCATTTTAAGTCCCACTTGTCAGCTTAATATTTTGTACAGAATTGATGAAAAATGGGAATTTTCAGCATTTCAGATTTGTCCAAAATTCACTTTTAAATAGTTATATGTGGCAAATCTAGAGGATTTATATATGACAATTCATTGTTCTAACCGATATATAAGTTATCTAAAAACAATATTTAGAAGAACAAGGAATGTTCAATGTGACACTAAATAACGAAAATTTTACCCCTACCCCAAGAAAATGATTCTTAAAAATCCCCAGAATATCTATGTCTGTACATTTATATGTACACAGCATACTTATGTTTTACTTTCTTTAAAAAATTCATTTTATATATCGCAATATGCAATTTTAACCCAAAATATAGGTAAAATTGTATATTTTGGGCGATTTGCGTGAAAAATGGGATTTTTCAGCATTTCGGAATTTTACAAAATTCAAAGTTGAATTGTTGTATAACTGCCAATAAACCATATACATGATCTTATTTGTAAACCATTAATAATAATTTTATTTAAAGAACTGACGGTTCTAATTAGTGGATTTTCGGCAGAAAATATATACGACCTGGACATGCCTTTTTGTGTATTCCTTCCCTTAGATATTTGAGATATTTGAACGTTCTTTCATCCAAAGCACCTCTCGAAAACATATCATGTAAAAAATGAATAACAGGAAACACCTACATGTACAATGGCTGAAAATTATAATTACATGCCACAATCTGCTATGGAACTACACATGAAGAACACGATTGATTGATTGATTGAATATTGTTTAACGTCTACTCAGCAATATTTCAGCTATATCAAGACGAGAACAAGTTTGTTGATAAATAATCACTTTGGGGTATGGAAATGGCCATGGGACGGGAAATTCTGACTGCCACTGGAAAAGTAGGGTGAAATCGTCAAGGGCGGGGAATTTAGCCTTGTAGCCGATCACCTACGGACCACCCCAAAAAGAGCTTGCTACAAGGGTTCTTTAACGTGCAGGAAGCGTGGCATTTCTTCCAACACGTGGACCTGAGTTTACATCCCATCCGAAAGATGGGTTGTGTATTTATTAATCCCGCACAACCACGGAATGGGTCCTATTTCTATATCCCGGGACCCTCGGGGTCAGCCTCCGTTTAGGAGGGGTCACACCCCGCAAGCCGGAGATACTGGGTCCTATTTCTATATCCCGGGGTTCCCTCGGGGTCCTCTGTTAGGATGGCTCATACTCCAAGCTCAGAGGATGCTGCGGGCCTATTCTTCAGCCGGGACCGCGCACGGCGGTGAAGAACACGAATAAGACAAAAGACAAACGTAGACAAGGATAGGAACTCGGGACAGCCGGACTTGGTACCGGCACTAGCAAAAGCCAGCTGTAGGGTTAAACCGGTTAATCTGTTATCCATTTTTTAACATTTATGGGTACCCAAACCTCCCCTTTATCTGTCCCGTTTCTTTATAGTATAATAAACATACGAATAAAACCCAATACAGGTGCACTTCTAACACCATGACCACAATCTTGAAAGGAAAGAAAAAAATAGTATGTAATTTTGAAAGATGGGTCAAGGGGTGCTCGCCGCTAAAGGACCGCTAGCTCAAGGACCTTAGTCTGCTGGTAGAACACTGTCGCACCTACGGAAGAAAAATCAAACTCAAAACTTCCCGAAGGGTTTGGTCAAGAATCATCTTAAATTTCAGTAGACATCGGCAGTATCAGTGAGAGGCAAGTGTGTGTGCAAACATTTCAAGTCATTAGTTCTCGAAGCTTATTACTAAAGAATGTAAATTACGTCCCAGCTTTTCTGGACTTTTAATCAATTTCTGGCATTTGTTAACAACATTTCCGTAAAAACGAGGATTAGAAATGCCCTTAGTAATAAGCTGTTTACGAGTAATGCCTTATTTAGACATGTTCATATCTATTATTAAACATCTTAAATGTATTCAACAACTTATGAAATCTGTAACCCTGTTGTAAAAAATTGGCTGTGATAGTCAAGAGTAGAACAAACTCGTGCGAATCGTACCAGTTGGGAAATATACACCCAGTAGGATGGAGCTAGAGGGATGTCGCCGTCAAGAAAAGGGAAATTAGTGATAGTGAAATCACAATCATCCCGTTTGTCGTATGTTTTAGTTTTTATTGACTTTTATCGGAGTCAATAGTGATATTTAGATCCAGAAAAGGGCAGTATTAAGAATCATTGTTAGCTTTGTTCCGGATAAATAATGTCTACATAATCTAAAAAATAGGGATTATCAATAGTAAAGATATCGTCAATATACATTGTACCTGTTGTTATCATTTACAAAAGAAATAAGTTTATCACTGTTTGGTATTGTTCCGTTTTTTTCATGAAGTCTCGTTCGTAACAGAAAAGAAAAAGATCCGCAATTAGAGGTGCACAATTTGTACCCATGGGAATACCTATGACCTGTTGATAAATAGTGTTCCCAAAGCGAACAAAAATATTGTCCAGCAAAAGATTGAGTACATTAAACATATCATCACATGTCCAGGAACATTGATTATTGTATATGTATATCATGTATATGTTTCGAAATTTTATTTTGTAAAATTTCAAGACCATGTTTTCCAATTTGTTCATCGTGTGGCAAAATAAGTTGACGGTATCCTTCTGCCAAATATTTTTCTCTGTAAAGTATGAATTTATTTTTATTTTCGTCTGCTTTTTTATTACAATATTTTTGGCCAGATTGAATTTTTTTTATACTCTTACGTTCGGACTTCTTTAAATTATCTTGAAATTTTCTGAATGGCAATTCAGATAATTCCAATTTAGTGAGACTGGTGTAATTTTCCAAAGTATGACAAGAGAAACTGGGATTTTAGTCCATTTTAATGTAAAATTGATGTAGTTGCGTAGATCGTTCATGAAAAAAGGTAACGACAACACATTTTTCTTGCAATTCCGTCAAAATCGTGCAGCAATTTGTGCTTTGCATTTTTATTTTCGGGTTTGGGATAAATTTGAGTCCCCGTGGTAATAAGATATATTGACTCTCTTTATGTGTATTATTTGAAAGATTACTTACGTGCAGCTTGGCTTTCAATACTTTTTCTTAAGTTTTAGCGGTTGCCGTGCAGTTCTATTAGAAAAACGGAATGCAGATTTAACTGCTTTCAATTTTCTGTTGAAACGTCGAGAAGAGCGTATACCCATCTTGAAAAAGCTAAGTCGGGATACAGAATGTGCGGGAAGTGGAATGATATTATATGCCTGCTAGAAAATATCACGTGCTTAAATGGGCGGTGACAAAGAAAACTAACATTCGACTAAACTGGTTATAATTGGTAGAAAACAAACCTCTGAGAAGAAATCATAATCCGATGTTCGAAACACTTTAATGTCTACGAAAAATCCAAAGATCAATACTTGTACTCGAATAATTAAATAATTAGAGGTAGAACGACAATTAAAAAGCTATCCTATATAGGGTCTGTAAGTCTCGTCATGTGACGCATGAGAATCAACGATAAACAGGCAATTCGAAAAAAAATTTCCCGCCAAAACATGACGTCAGAGGATTGTGACGTTCGACTTTTTTGTTTGTAACGCCATATATCTTGTTTAAAATGTAACTTCCGGGTACAATGTTTGATCCCGGAAGTTCCAAAATTGCACGAGACTTACAGGCCCTATTAATTTGTTTTCTGTTAAGTGATCAGCACTGTTGATAAACGTGATATCACTGCGTAATAAAGCGTAATATGGTTTGGGTCTGTCCTTTCTACTTTTTCTGTCGTAAGCGGAACTTTTGTGTGATTTTGATTTCAAGTCTGCTTTATATCGGAGATTTTTTTTTCAAAATTTTCTGCCTGTTCTAACGGTCTGTTAATTCGCGTCTGCTGTTTTGATGGTATATCAAATCCGGTCTCTAGCTCTGTCCACAAGGGACTTCATTTCAATGTTCAGTTCTTTTATTGTGCCATCCAGGAAATCCACTGAGGCAGACATAATATTATCTGTGAGGGATGTAATATTTTTCTTCCACATATTAATGAAGTCATTGTTATAGGTGTTGTGTCCGAAATTTGGTGTACGCTTCAAGTTCATGATCATTTACGGTGGCAGAGGGCTTGTCTTGTCGGTCATTGCAAGGAAAATTCCCTCTCTTGCCTTAACTATCTGGTGTCTAACTGATATTTTCAATTGAATTCCGTCACTGTATTGAAGATGATTTCTGCATGATTCTTAGAATACTCTTTTGGCGGTGATGGTTTTGTCAAATCTAGCGAAAAGTCGTTTTCTTCATCTTTGTATTGTTATAAAACCCCACAATGGATAAATCAACTAGTAACCTGACAGTATACTCTAAATTTGAAAGACTTTTTTATTATTGAAATATATTATAGCACATTTTATTTTTTGAATTAGACATACTGTCAACGTTTTGGAGCCAACCTGACAAAGATTGACAATGCTTGCGAGAACAATTAGATTAAAACTACATTAAATGGTATGATTCCAACAAGATATAAAAATTACTTTTTGTAAAATATAAGAAAAAAAAAGGTTGGTGACCCCTATTCTTCTTCACATTATTGGAGAGCATTTGCAAAGAACTTACTTCAATGTAAAAAAAATCTCATGAATATTCTAGTCAAAAATGGCAAAATAGAAAGTTTTCCATTTATGTTCTTCACAAATATTTTATATTTTTTCGAATAAAGGTGTTTTGGAAAGAAGTTTGGTGAACCATAACATTTTTTCACAAATAAAATCTTCAAATAAGCCAAATTTTACAAAAATCTAATCGATTTCAACATAAGGGCCATCTACCTTAGAGAGAAATGCATTGCTTTAGGTTCAAGTGTAAATTATTCCTTGATTTAGGATGAAGTTAATGTGTAAGACCAACAATTGGCAATGTATTTTGGCTTAATTTTGATGGCTTGTTTAATGCATTTCAAATGTTTTAAGGGTCAATGTTCAACAACTACCATGGTGACGATGGTATTTGGATATCAGCAAATAACATCGAGAGAGAAGGTCAGTGGGTATGGGATGTTGACAAAACAGATTTGACCTTCTGTGACTGGACTCCTGGTGAACCAAACAATTATAGCGGAGCAGAGCATTGTGGAACCATGGGCAAGGTGAAAAAGTTCTCGTAGAATGACTCAAAATGTGTCAGTCATTTTATGTAAGAAATGAACAACTGTACTTGTGTTGTTGATCTCTTGCAATTGAAATATATTAATTACTTCTTGTCTATTCTTACATGCCAAGATGCATTTTTTTAAATTCTGGAATATTTTTTTCTAAACATTCAAACAAAAACTTTCAGATTACAAAGCTTTTAGGATTGTTTTGCTGGTCACGTGAAATGATATCAAAAGAAAAAAAATTGAAAGGCCTCACATCTCAGAGATATACCTGTTGTTGTGATGTTGTTTTTAAACTATACCATACACAAATGGACTGAAACCCATAAAATAACTGTAAATACCAGGAGGCCATTGGATGAAATCACTTTCCATGCAACTTTCCATGCACCCCTCCCCCCACTTATGATCCAGACTGATTTTTTTTCAGTCCTTTTATATTCCCTCTTCAAAATAAAACATGTTCACACATTATAAACTGCACACATAGGAAAAATGAAAGGATATGGAGTGAATGTACATGTGACAAAAACGCACACGATATATAGAAAACTCCAGTTTATCAAGGACAGGGCTTTTATTCCTGTCTACATCTTGATGTCGCCTGAGGGTCTTCAACTAGAGGTGAACAATATTCACCCCCTCAAGCGAGATCAAGAAGGCCCCTAGCGTGCACTTAGACAGAAAAGGACCACTTTTAAAGTATACCACACAAAATTCTTGTATTTCAGTTTAAATCTTAATTTCATCTTTTAAGCTCTATAATTTTTATGTAGATAAGTTACAAAATGTAGATGTACTGAAATTTGGTACCAAATTGAAGCTTATTTTAAACTTTACAATGAATACAAGTTTGGGCACTTTACGCCTTTTTTATGATCTGGGGATGCAAAAAATGTACCCCTCCCCTTGCAAAAACTGCGAAAATGACGATTTTTAAGCTGTCAATTCCTTTCAGATAAATAAATCTCACCAATTAATGAGACATAAGTTGTCGAAATGCGCATATGCAGAAATGAATTGGCAGTAACTTCGGTATTTTGATATTGATCTAGTTTTTATGCCTAATTTATGAGTTTTAATACAAAGTTGGAAAATAAGACCATTAAAGTCCTTAAAATTTTGATTGATTTTCGGTATAAAATTTTTGAAAAATGGAAATTTTCGGAATTTTTAATATTTTCACAATTTCGATTTTCTTACTTCTGGATCGTACAAATTTGAATATATATCTAATAATTGAAAACGCAACATTAATTGTGATATGTAAGCAACAAATTATTTGAAAAAACTTATTGTGGGATCAGAAATGCCAAAATTAGCAACCCCCCCCCTTAAAATTAAGGAAAAATTTTAAATATTTCAGGCTCTAAATGATACAAATATAATATCTAGTGCAAAATCTTGTGTGTATTTCAGTAAAGCTGACATGCAGAAGCCCATTTAAGTAGATTCAAGCTATTGAAGGGGTCTTTTTTTGCCCTTCTGCTCGAGACTTGGAGATGTAAAAACTTCACGCATTTGGTATATAACGTAAAAAGGTTGATAATATATCGTTTCATTATATCAAAGCAATTAAATGATTGATTGATTGATTAATTGATGTTTTACGCCAACTTCAGCAATATTTCAGCTATATTGTGGCGAGAACTGTTAAGTAAGTTGAACAATTATGATCAATATATAAAATATGAATATAAAACCATTAAAGCTTTATACAAGTAAAACAAGAGTATAAAATATAAAAAATATAAAAAACGTTATAGGAGAAATGACAGTTTAACTGTTACAATATTACAACTATAAATTAAATCCATTTAAATCTTACTTAATAAATTGATTGCTTTTAAAAATTGAACGATTTTGTCGCCAGCGACATTTGTAAATAGGTCTTTAAGACAATCAGCTGAATAAAAATCACGCCTGATATCGGCAACATCTACACATTCAATTAAAACATGTTGAATTGTATAAGGACAATTGCATGGAATACATTCAGGTCGATCATCACTGTTGAGGATTTCTAGTATGTCCAATACGACATCGGGTCAACACTACCTGTTCCCTACGGTTTTTACCGCAGGAACTGACTTGTTTACCGACGTCTGACTGTATTCCATGCAGTTTATTATTTATTTGCAGATCCCATTTGGCCTGCCATAACTTTAAAATGTATTTAGCGATTAAAGGCTTCATGTCAGTGTACGGTACTGGACAATCCGCCATCTTGTCATCTAGTGCATCCTTTGCTTCCTGGTCAGCAACTATGTTTCCATAGATCCCCACATGACTAGGGATCCAAACATAAATGACTTCTTTGCCTAATGCTACAAGTGATTTGTAGAATTCGGCTATTTTCAAAATAATTGGGTGCTTTGTTTTTGGACTTTCAATTGCCAATAGGCAAGAAAGTGAATCGGAACAAATCATGAATTTATTTGATTGCGATAAAGCTACAAATTTAAGTGGTAAGTAAATAGCGTCAGCTTCAGCAGTAAATATGGAACTAGAGGATGGTAATCGGAGAGTTGCTGCACGGTCTCCAAAAACGGCTGCAGAAGCCACTCTGTCTCCATCCTTAGAGCAATCTGTGTAAATTTGCAAGTATTCAGGATGTTCAGATTTAATTCTTGCAAAGTCCTGCTGGATAACCAGAGGATTGGTATCAACCTTTTTGTGTTTGCGTAGTTCAAAATTAAATGCTGGTTTTGGGTTCAGCCATGGAGATTTTTTGGGAGTTTCTATAGGAGCTATTTCATCTAAATTTATATTAGCAGATTCAAGGTGTGGTTTGATACGAAGACCAAAAGGAAGTATAACGTTTGGGCGTTTTTCATAGTCAGCTTCGTGAAGAGGTTTGAAAACACAGTTGTGAGAAGGATTGGAAGGATACGCTTTAAGCTTTGTTGCATATTGTAAACCAAGTTTAATACGTCTGTCTTCCAAGGATGGTTCATTAGCTGCAACATAGAGACTCTCCACAGGAGAAGTTCTGAACGCACCCAATGAAGGACGCAAAACCTTGGTGGTGAACGGTATCTAGTAATTTAGTATATGTTTTACGGGCGGAACCGTAAATAAAACATTTATAATCTAGTTTTGACCGAATCAACGATCGATATAAATTTAATAACACAGTGCTATCCGCACCCCAGTCGGTACTCGACACAACTTTTAAAATATCTAATGCCTTTAGGCATTTGTTTTTTAGCATTTTGATATGGGGAAGAAGTGAAAGTTTACTGTCAAAAATTAAACCAAGGAACTTGGCCTTTTTTAAAATAGTTATAGGGTTATTGCATAGTTTAAGCTCTGGGTCTGGGTGCATCTTCCGCTTACAACAGAAATGCATCCCGACTGTTTTCGAGCTTGAAAATTTAAAACCATTTTCAACTGCCCATTTTTAGATTCTGTATAGACATAATTGCAGATGGCGTTCTATGTTATTCATGTTTTTGCCACGATAGCAAATCAGAAAATCATCTACATAAAGAGATCCATCACTGTTATCTTTTAAAACCTGGGCCAAACTATTTATTTTAATACTAAATAGTGTGACAGAGAGGATGCTTCCTTGCAGAACACCCATCTCTTGTCCAAACGAGTCAGAAAATGTAGAGTTGACTCTAACATTGAATTCACGATCCTTGAGAAAATTTTCAATAAATTTGGTAAACTTCCTCTCAACCCCATATCAGAAAGATCTTTTAAAATACCATATTTACATGTTGTGTCATATGCTTTTTCAATATCGAAAAAGATAGACACTGCATGTTCTTTCTTTATAAATGCATTTCTGATTAATGTTTCGAATCGAACTAGATGGTCTATTGTTGTACGACCTTGTCGAAATCCATTTTGGATGTTCGACAGAAGACCGTTCGATTCGAGATACCAAACAAGACGGTTGTTTATCATCCGTTCCATTGTCTTACAGACACAACTAGTTAATGCTAGCGGTCTGTAATTAGATGGTTCGGAATGATCTTTACCCGGTTTTGGAATAGGTACTATAGTTGATAGTTTCCACATACGTGGTAGTTTCCCTGTTTCCCAAATTTTATTAAAAAGGTTTAAAAGAATTTCCAGAGTTGTTAAAGGAAGATGTTTGAGGAGTTGATAATGGATATCGTCAGGGCCACATGCCGTGTCATGTGCCTTATCCAAGGATTGTTTTAGTTCATCCATCGAAAATAATCTCAAAGCAATTAAAAAGACTAACTAAACTCTTCTAAATTGCTAACATATTACCCCTCCTCCCCCCACCAATTTTTTTTTTCAACAAAATTTATTTCATTTTATTCAGCTTAAAAAGCTTCAACATTGTATAAAGGTCCAATAACATAACATTTCAAACACAAAAATGCACAGACACCCATATATAAAATTTAAGATCATGCGCGTGGTTTATGGGCACCTGTACAACAATTAATTTTTGAATTTTGTAAAATTCCGATATGCTGATAATTCCCATTTTTCACGAAAATCGCTCAAAATATTCAACTTTACACATATTTTCTGCGTTAAAATTGCACATTGTGATATATCAAATGCATTTTTTTAAAAGAAAGTAAAAATATTAGTATGTTTTGTTCATATATATGTACAGAAAGGCATATTTTGGGGTTTTTTGAGGATCATTTTCTTGGGGAACGGGTAAAATTTTTCGGTATTTAGAGTTACATTGAACACTCCTGGTTTTTCTAAATCACCATATAATTCATGCAACCTTTTATATACAACACACAATTTGCGTGTTCTAGTAATTCTTATGCGAACATAAACAAAAATTGACAATTTTAGAGTAAATTTGTTGGGGTAGGGGTAAGTTTTATGGATGTAGGAAGTGTATAATACTTCACAATTGCCATAATTTGTACCAGTTGTAAAGAAGACATTATGTACTTTCATTCTATACCAACTTTTCATGAATTTGAACCACTCATAGATAAGATAAAAGGGACATAACTTTATCGAAAACGAAAATATTCAAAGATGTGTTTTATTTTTATATTTAAAAGTGATAGTTTGGTCATTCAAAACATATTAACATTATGTTAACATGCTTAATCTTTAATCTTTAAGAAAGGACATTAAAAGACTAAAAACAATTCCAAGAATTATGAAATGAAAAACATACTCGTTTCTAAGGACCATTGAACTTACACAATTTCGAGAAAAATCTTTTGAATTTACGTCAGTATTTGGAAGGGGCAGGGGTAAGGTTTTTCAATTTTTATAACGTATTGGGTATATAAATGGTACCTATGCGGAATATTTGTAAAGCTAATACCATAGGCTAGCATTCTATAAAGTTTTACAAAGTTTTAACTTGGTACTGTTTGAGGGTTAGAGAAGTAACCCGTACCATGGATCTTTATTGGCTTTGTCTAAGGGTTAGAAAATGGCAATTCCAATCAGCCCCAAATCAGAACTTTCAAAACAATATATACCTCACTGATAGTGTGACGGGTGTCGCTAGTGGAGCAGGACATGCTTACCCTTCCGGAGCACCTGATGTCACTCCCGGTTTTCATGGGAGTTCTTTTGGTGTCGTCTTTTTATTTCCGTGCATTGTACCTGTCTCATGTCCTTGTTTTGTATTTGTTTTTCTCTGTTGCCGTTTTTGCCATGTCTTTGGATTTCGATTTTTGTGGTCTTCGCTTCCCTTGTTCCTTCGGTATTCTACTGCCGTTGTTCTATACCATTTGTTTCATAACTGAGAGGTAGTAATCAACAATTTTTTCGTTGGGTGGGTCTTAAAAGGGGGCTTGATCCAACATTCCGTGCAGGTTATGCTCATGTTAATATGTTTAATTTTGAAGATATAGAAGGACTGAAAAATATTAGCGGGGCTTATCAGTGGGGTTGCACGGGGGTTATTCCAGACCATGGACTACAGTTACTGCCGTGTATTCAATACGTTTTTCAAAACTGTAAAAAAAAAAAAACACTCTGTTCTCTATCTTGCCTTCCTTTTTACACTGAGAGCCGATTATCTCATTAATCCTTACCCGTGTCAAGCGACTTCAAAATATGTGAAATTACTTTTGAAACTGAAAAAAAATTCCTATACATAAACAGTTGATTGCATTAAAATGTCAGTCAGCATGTTTGCAGTCACATAATTCTCAGATGTGATAACAGGACTGTCGTAATTGAAGATATTAACCCAAATTTACTGAAGATACGAAGGTTGTTCAAGCGAGTAGGGGCTTCATTCCATTCCATATCCTCTGGTTTTATCCATTCAAACAGGGTTTTTCTTAGATATGGTGTATTTGAAATTATGGACTTCCTTTGTTTAGGTTCTAGTGCTGCTGATGAGGCTCATTAAGATTAGTGCAGTTGGAGTAAACATATGTGTTAAGGTCTCATGTTCATTTACTCCATATCCTTTCGTTAAAAATTAAACGCAGGGGTTTGTCTTTTATTGCTGTGTGGAGTTGGTAAAACAATTCCCCGTGGTAGAGATGTATATATTTGATATTACTGATTATTCGGCTTTCGTTTGGTTTTATGCATTTTAAACATTTTTTGAAATTATGGATTTCCTTTGTTTGGGTTCTAGTGCTGCTGATGAGGAATTAATTTCCGAAATGGCCATACAGCTCATTAAAATTAGTGCAGTTGTAGTTAACATATTTGTTAAGGTCTCATGTTCATTTACTCCATATCCTTTCGTAAAATAGCATTACACCAGTGAAAAAAACATACATGACTACAATTCCATGATGTCAGTGTCAATAAAACATCCTTACATTCGTAATATATTAATTTCTTTTGTACATGAATCATATTTTCTTGATCATAGGTCACTTTAAAATAAATAAAATAGACAATACACAAAATTTTATCAACTTCCAATTATATTTTCATATGTTTTAAGGCATATAAATAGCAAATGACAAATGAAGGAAAACTCTAGAGAGAAACATTTCACACCGGAATTTTGATATCCTATATATCAAAAACTCTTCCATGGATTTTCAAAAATTTTTGCTTATATTGTTCTATTAGCAAAGCTCTTCAAAACAAAAGGCAAAAGTTTTCATTCTAATTAGATATTTTTCCTACACTCATACTCCCTTAAATGGCAATCTGCAGAAATAGTTACAGTAACTTCAGTATTTAGTTATTCGGTTATATTGTTGATAAGGAAGGTGTAAAAATTTGCTATCGCTTACTTATATTGAATCGATTTAAATAAAACATTTTTTTTTTATTGGAAGCATATTTTTGTAGCTACTTACATTCTATCAAATTCACTCGTGTATGACATTTCACGTCTTTTTTTTTCTTTTTCTTTTTCTTTTTCTGTGCGCCACTCGAGAAAAGACCGATTTTCTTACATTCATGAAAGATATCCTGATCTTTGATCTGCTCTCAAGTGAGAAGCCTCTTTGCTTCTGACCATAACCTTTGTTTAAGTAATCATAGCAATCAAAATGTGGCTGCATTACAACTGCATCTTTTTTGTCAGCATAGTTTTTTTTAATTTACACAGAAAAGTATTTGTATGGTATGGCTTTTAGATGAAAATATAAAAAGATGGTTCGTCCTGCTTATTTTGAAAATAATATAAGTTCATATATTTTATTTATTTATGTGCCATATCTAAATATAAAAAAAACTTTGTCAAAGAAGACAAGAAATTATCATCGGCTAAAGAGCTAACGTTGTGAGTAAGGCTGCAAGCAGAAATCTATTAAATGATGCGATTTCGCCTTACCGTATACAGAAATAGATTTCTACTTTCAGCCTGACTCACGATGTAAGCTCTTTAGAATTATTTTGGCTTTTAATTAAGGTCCTGTTGGTTAATATAAAAAAATAAATGGATTACAGGAAACACCTACCATGGCTGAAAATTATAATAACATGCCACAATCTGCCAGGTAAGTACAAAGGAAAAACACGTATAAGACAAAAGGCAAACGCAGACAACGATTGCAGTTTTCATATTTTATCGTAAATATACATAGCAACAATGGGAATTATTGGGTCTGTAACACGGTTATTTCAAATCAAATTGGAAGTAATTTAGACTGAAATTAAACTGAAATTTTATACATTAATTGAAAATACAGGTTTTCAAGATTACGTGGATAACAGCATAAATTAGTCAAAAACAACGGTTTTCGAGAAAATTCAAAATATTTGTACCATTCTCGTGTATTCTTTGTACATTTTTTATGGAGTGAAATCTTGGTTCGTTACGTCATCAAAGTCACGTGATGACCATAATAGCTGGCCATGGGGTCCAAGTCTAAACTCTGTTCCCCGCTGGCCGCCATCTTGGATGTGATGCAGACTTGTAAGATAATAAACTAAAGACTATTATGTGACAAAGATTGCTTTCAATTGGCTTCACAGTTTCCAGAATTAGATCCTAGAGAATGTTTTCCCATAGGGTCGAATAGTAAACTAAGCCTCACTGTAGAGTATTTTTCGATTTCCAGTTGGATCGACCTCAACTTGACTTTTCAAATCTTTCATTTGATATTACAAGGACAGTATGAATTTGATCGCGATCTCGGTATTGTAATTAATTCTACGTGTATTTCTTACCAAACCGATATGTTTTATTATTCAAATACATCAGGAACAAATATCTCTTCAGCATTCAATTTACAACTGATTTTATCAACGAAGCGAAAAACTCAATAATGGACAAAGATTGAGAATCCCCTTTCGGAGATGTAAACACAGGTAAGTTATGCCAAGGACGTATAATGGGGAGAACTCGCATCGCGCAGTTTCACGTTTAATTAACGCGAGATAGATAAGTCGATACAATAGTGCCATCTATTGATCATATACTTATTAATTTAATATATCAAAATATGAACAAAGAAACGTCGTTCACCAAGTGTTGTTAAATGTCGTTTTGTATGTTGTTTTGTAAGTTTAAGAAAATCAATTTTTACAGGTATTAAACAATCTCGAGAACAATTAGAAAAAAAATAAGTAAATTGCAATAAAATGTTTTCATTAACGTTTGAACAAGGTGCGAAAAAAGTCTTAATCCGGAGTTTTTTTCTGTTTTCTTAAATCATTTTCTTTTCATCTACGGAGAGCCAATTATTGCTCAATGATATCTTTATTATTCGATTCGATTATTCAGTTTGGTGGGCGTCTTACCGTATTATGGTAACTGCGCCCTGGTATATTTAATTGGTAGGAACCAAATAGTCAATTTTCGAAAATATTTATTTCATCAATTATATTATTTGATTTCTTATTATATTTGAATAGTTTAAGTCTCTTGTAGGAAAACAGATTGCACATTTGTATATTTATTGTTAAGTACATGGATACACGTGGAACCTGGAATGTACTAATATTTTTTTGAAGTGTCACTAAACTCAAAATTAAATATCTATTGGCATAGTCAATTACAAATGTGAAAATATTTAACATAAAAAATAATTTATGACCTGTTGATATAGAACACATGTTTACTACTCCGCGGGTAGGTATAGTGACCATTAGGGATCACATTGACCCTAATATGTGGGATATATAGTCTAACATCCCGGAAAGTCTCCACGCAAAAAGCCTTAATAAACACAATAGTGTAATCTAAATAATAATAAATTATAGAAAAGGGTAACACCAAAACCCAATATTAGCCGACTGAGTTATTGGAGTCTGTTCAGTGTAGATCTGCTGGGACCATATTTGCCCCTACATGCCCACACTGTCCAGATTTCCACAGATTAGACCGAGTCGGTTATATTTAATAATAATACTAATATTACAATATATAGAGGTATTACAATTAATCCTTTATCAGCCGACTGAGTTATGGCAGTCTTTTCAGTGTAGATCTGTAGGGGCAGCATTTGCCCCTACATGCACACAATGTCCAGATCCCCACATGTTAGACTCAGTTTGGAATTGAGACACCCAAGATAAGAACTCAACCATTGTCCGCCAATTCTATGCATAGATTGGCCTTATCAGTGTATTTGGTAAGTGATAGGGTGCCCTGTCTCAATACAGTGATGGAAATATAAATAATAAGTATTTTATGGTAAACCCAAAATAAATAAATATAGCCTGTGATGACCCTTCCATAGTGTATTAAAGTGAAAGAAGGAACCACCCCAGGCTATTGACCCAGTTTTAGGTTACTCTGATTTAATCAAGGGAGCCTTAGGATAAGCAGACAATGGGTGGGGAGTTTGATTGTTAACAGTGTTAACTGTATTTTAACTGGCTGTGTTTTTATTTTAAACAAATTGTGAAGTATGTAAGTGTTTGTTGGAAATTTGAATATGTATTTTAGGTCAGTAATACAGATGTGGATTAGATTTAATTTTTGGTAAGATATGTAATTTTTAAGGTTAGGGTTAAGTTTGATTTGTATAAACTTACTTGTGAATCTAACAATAGAAAACATGTTGTTACAAGATTTTAGTGTAGTGTGTGTAGAGCATGTTGCCAACAAATATTTGAAGGCGAATGTCTATTGCACAAGCAAAAAGTAACAGTAGAAATTACAGGTTAGACGCACATGAACATGTTGGTTAATTCCATTGTGTCAATTATATTTGAAACTATGTCTAGTAGTAGGGTAAAATGGGGTCACTGGTATCCCTACACCCTATATCCCTATGACCTTGACCTCTTATCTATGACCTTGACCCCCTTATCAGTGACCTTGACCTCTTATCAGTAACCTTGACCTCTTATCAGTGAGACAGACATCCCTACACCCTATACCTTGTGACCTTGACATCTTATCAGCAGGGTAGACATCCCTACACCATACACCTTATCTATGACCTTGACTTCTGAATTTACTTTCTTATCTACAACCTTGACAGCTTATCTTATCCCTACACTTTATTTTTGTATTTCACCTCTTATCAGTGACCTTGACATCGTATCTACTACATTATACGATAGTGTTATTATTAGCCTTGACATTTATGTTATACATAATTTTTATCTATCCCTATGTGTTTCGTCATCATGGTTTTATCAAATTTTAATCCTCTTGTGTAACAGCAACACTATCTTTACTCTAACACATTTTCAAAATTAAAACTAGAAATTTTATAGAAGGCAAACAATGCGTAACAATAACATTACAAGTCTTCTTTTTGGGAGGGAAATCAA
>MJUU01072507.1:5763-18872 GCA_002080025.1 Modiolus philippinarum
GAAAAAAGGAAGAGATCAGCTAAAAGTGGCGCGCAGTTAGTTCCCATGGGAATCCCGATTGTCTGTTGAAAAACACGGCCTCCAAATTCGACAAAAATATTATCTATTAAAAATTCCAACATCTTGATTACGTCATTCTCAGTGTACTTCTTGTTTGACTCAGTGTGGTTCTTTACAAAATATGTTTTGTCTTTCCCTACTACTAAATAAGTGTATCTGCGTTCTCCGTTTTTAGTGCAGAAACATTG
Organism: Modiolus philippinarum; assembly: GCA_002080025.1. Taxonomy (NCBI): domain Eukaryota; kingdom Metazoa; phylum Mollusca; class Bivalvia; order Mytilida; family Modiolidae; genus Modiolus; species Modiolus philippinarum. Next base: position 6,012 of record MJUU01072507.1, read on the forward strand.
ATGTATCAAATCCGAAATTACTGTTTTCAATTTATTGTGTGGCAGGGTAGTATAAAGAGTAGAAAAATCAAAGGTTTGTATGCTGTGGCAATGGGTAAGACTGCTAGAGGATAGCTGTTCGAGAAGATCTTTAGAATTTTTTAGAATCCACATCTGATTGACGCCGCTCGTGGAGTAGACTTTATCACAGTAACTTTTTAGGCCATCTCTGACTGCGGTCAATAAAGTGGTAAGGAGCTTAGAAAGTGGCTTAGTGGTGCATCTGGAAGACCCCGCGATAAATCTCTGTTTGTATGGGTTTTTATGAAGTTTAGGGACCCAGTAGATGTAGGGGAGCTGATTGTTATCATCAGCCGCTTTGATGCCAAAGGATGCTAAAACAGAGTTGTGATTTTCTATAATCTCCTCCCTTGATAGTGTAGTGGGAGTATAAGTAGGGTTTCCTGATGAACTGTCAATTCCCATCTCCTTAACCAGACAGTCAAGATAGTGTTTCTTACACACGAACAGTATGTTGTTAGAAGCTTTGTCTGCAGGGACAATGACGTAATTTTCATGGAGGTTGTCCATAGTTTTCCTAACGAGGGGATCTTCAAATATACTGGGATTTCTGGATTTCATATGATATATTTACAGGTCATGTTTACATTTTACACCAAGAATTTTCCAATTATGAAACTTTTTTATCCCGGTTTTTTTTACACATCTCTTTTAAATGTTGTCATGAATATCTTCAGTCTTGATATGTTGTCAGACAGATGAAAGCGCTGTACAATAACTCTCAGCTTAGAATTACACATGCACCTTAGTTGTATATCTGGTTGCGAAAATTATGGTGACAGTTTGTTTTCAGCATAATATCATATACATTTTCCCGTAATAAAACACAAATACTATTAATATAAAAGTCATATTCTGTTTTTCTGATTTTTTACAAATTTAGATTAAACAGTCATCAAATCAATTGGAAGTGAGTGATCATCTAGACCTGATTCGTGCTAAACAAAAATTCAAAAGAATAAAGGAAGAATATGATACAACCAAAAAACAGCTTCAGTGTTACCAGACAGCTTTACAGAGTCAAGGACAACCTATAGAGGTAATTAGTGGTTTCGCTAGTACATTGATTAAACAGCTTCAGTGTTACCAGACAGCTTTACAGAGTCAAGGACAACCTACAGAGGTAATTAGTGGTTTCACTAGTACATTGATTAAACAGCTTCAGTGTTACCAGACAGCTTTACAGAGTCAAGGACAATCTACAGAGGTAATTAGGGGTTTGATTAGTACATTGATTAAACAGCTTCAGTGTTACCAGACTACTTTACAGAGTCAAGGACAATCTACAGAGGTAATTAATGGTTTGATTAGTACATTGATTAAACAGCATCAGTGTTACAGACAACTTTACAGAGTCAAGAACAATCTACAGAGGTAATTAGGGGTTTAATTAGTAGATCAATTAATTAGCTAGAGTGTTACCAGACATCTTTACAGAGTCAAGGACAATCTACAGAGGTAATTAGGGGTTTGATTAATACGTTTATAAAACAGCTTCAGTGTTACCAGACAGCTTCACAGAGTCAAGGACAACCTACAGAGGTAATTAGGGGTTTGATTAGTACATTAATTAAACAGCTTCAGTGTTACCAGACAACGTAACAGAGCCAAGGACAACCTACAGAGGTAATTAGGGTTCAATTAGTACATTGATTAGACAGCTTCAGTGTTATCAGACAACTTTACAGAGCCAAGGACAATCTACAGAGGTAATTAAGGGTTTGATTAGTACATTGATTAAACAACTTCAGTTTTACCAGACAGCTTAACAGAGTCAAGGACAACCTACAGAGGTAATTAGGGGTTTGATTAGTACGTTGATTAAACAGCTTCAGTCTTACAAGACAGCTTCACAGAGTCAAGGACAATCTACAGAGGTAATTAGGGGTTTGATTGGTAGATTGATTAAACAGCTTCACTGTTACCAGACAACTTTACAGAGCCAAGGACAACCTACAGAGGTAAATAGGGGTTTGATTAGTACATTGATTAAACAGCTTCAGTGGTACCAGACAGCTTTATCGAGTCAAGGACAATCTACAGAGGTAATTAGGGGTTTGATTAGTACATCGATTAAACAGCTTCAGTGTTACCAGACAGCTTTACAGAGTCAAGGACAATCTACAGAGGTAATTAGGGGTTTGATTAGTACATTGATTAAACAGCTTCAGTATTACCAGACAACTTTACAGAGCCAAGGACAACCTACAAAGGTAATTAGGGGTTTGATTAGTACATTGATTAAACAGCTTCAGTGTTACCAGACAGCTTTACAGAGTCAAGGACAATCTACAGAGGTAATTAGGGGTTTGATTAGAACATTGATTAAACAGCTTCAGTGGTACCAGACAGCTTTACAGAGTCAACGACAATCTATAGAGGTAATGAGGGGTTTGATTAGTACTTCAATTAAACAGCTTCAGTGTTACCAGACAGCTTTACAGAGTCAAGGACAATCTACAGAGGTAATTAGGGGTTTGATTAGTACATTGATTAAACAGCTTCAGTGTTACCAGACAGATTTACAAAGTCAAGGACAACCTACAAAGGTAATTTGGGGTTTGACTAGTACATTGAATAAACAGCTTCAGTGTTACAAGACAACTTTACAGAATCAAGGACAATCTACAGAGGTAATTAGGGGTTTGATTAGTACATTGATTAAACAGCTTCAGTGTTACCAGACAACTTTACAGAGTCAAGGACATCCTACAGAGGTAATTAGGAATTGGATTTGTACACGGAAGAGAAGTACACTTATATTAAAGTCCTATTTTCCTGTTCACAGATTCATTGTAACAATTTTAACTGGGTGTTATAATTTTATATTCATATATAAATTCGGTTCGCTTAACTACAATCTAGCATACAACAACTTCAATATCGATAAAGCAAGACTTCTCGTTAATTTTTTCGGTGATGAAATGATAATTCCTATATATGATTTTTGAAGTCAATTTAAAAAGGAACAACCGTTCATATGTTCTGTAAAACGGCGAAAAAAACATAAACCTATAAATTTATGGTAATATTCAGTTATAGCGAGATACAACTATATAGATTAGCAATGAAGTCCAAACCAGTGCTAGGAACGGCCTTGAACTTACTATGAGGTATGAGCAAAGCTCATTGTTGAATGCCTTATGATGACTTCGAAATGAAGAACAACAATAAAAGCATTGTTGCATTGCTTTGTTTTGCCATGTTTTTGTAGTTACTTTGTCTAATGTGCATTTTTTTTAAAGATATCGACGGAAAAATATACTGTTTTACTTTAAAGCAATCCTTTTACTATCTTATACAAGAAAAATCAATTCGAATTGAAAGAACGTTGAAAATCATGATTTTTGTCAAGTACAACTACTTCATGATCTGTTGGATTTCAGTCAAGAAGTTGTTGTAAACAAATGAAAATTTGCATGTTAATATGACATGTTTTTATGATGTAATGGATAAAAACAAATAATTCCTAAAAGTTTATAATTTATAATTCATAATTGAAAATACCTAAGATAATTTTTATAATCACTGTCAAAAAAAGATGGTTATGAAATTACTGTCAAACCTTTGATTTTTCTACTCTTTATACTACCCTGCCACACTATAAATTTAAAAGAGTAATTTCGGATTTTTTGAAACATCAATGTTTCTGCTCTAAAAACGGAGAACGCAGAGACACTTATTTAGTAGTAGTTCAAGACAAAACACATTTTGTAAAGAACCACACCGAGTCAAACAAGAAGTACACCAGATCTATCCCAATGAGCTTGAAATTAAAGAGACTACTGAAACATCTACTTCGGCTTCGTATTTAGATCTTTTAATTTACATTGACGAAAATGGACGTTTGAAATCAAAGCTGTATGACAAACGTGATGATTTTAACTTCCCAATTGTGAACTTTGCTTTTTGAGCAACAATATACCTACCCCTTCAATCTATGGAGTGTACATTTTCCAGTTGATTCGTTACTGTCGAGCATGCAGTTAATACAGTGACTTTTCAATTAGAGCAAAAACACTGTCCCAAAAGCTGCTTAGTCAGGGATTTGTTCAGCCTTTGTTACTTTCATCCCTTCAGAAATTCTATGGCCGTCACCATGACATCATTGACAGATTTGACATGTCTGTGTCCTAAATGCAAACGGACATTTTCAGCTAGATTTTACGTCTTCACGGATTAGACATAACTGGATTTGACTCAACCCTGGATTGACTCACTGATAGCGTGACGGGTGCCGCTAGCGGGACAGGACATGCTTACCCGTCCGGAGCATCTAATGTCACTCCTGGTTTTTATGTGAGTCCACACTGTCAGAACTTTAGTTTTTCGTGTTGTCTTATAAATCATACAGTAAAATTTTAATTTTGTCTTCGTCAGTGATGTTTGTGCTACCGACTTGTCCTTGTGATTGTTTCAATACTATAGAGATTAACAAAAAGCTTCTCAAAATTTCACCATGGTACTGTTTGAGGGTTAGAGGAGTAACATGTACCATGGATTATTTGTGTAAGGGTTAGAAAATGACATTAACCAATCCGCCACCAAACAGACCTTTCAAAACACTATATGCCTCACTGATAGTGTGACGGGTGTCGCTAGTGCGGCAGGCCATGCTTACCCTTCCGGAGCACCTGATGTTACTCCCGGTTTTCATGGGAGTTCAAACTATAAGTGCCTTAGTTCTTAATGTTATCTTTTTATTTCCGTGCATTTTAGCTGTCTCACGTCCTTGTTTTGTGTTTGTTTTTATCTGTTACCGTTTTTGCCATGTCTTTGGACTTCGATTTTTGTAGTCATCGCTTCCCTTGTTCCTTCGATATTCTAGTGCCGTTGTTTAATACAGATTTTTGAAAACATTTTTAAAAAGTGCAGTCTATCACCACTGCGGCGTGAGTTCGCACCCGCTTCGAGCATTACAAAAAGTGTATTCGATTTACAAGCGTATATGATATGGTATGTCAGTCACCTGCCAAAGGTCGGTGTTTCTCTTCGGTCACTACGGCTTCTTTCACTAAAACTGACCGTCATGAAATAGCTTAAATACTACTAAAAGTGACATTAAATCCGAAGTCAATCAGTCTAAATTTATATATTGCTGAATTGCTTGCCTTAGTATATAATGTCTATGAACGAAATATTCATTGAAAACTAAGGAGTATCTCCCTCATGCAAAACTCTGACCTGAGCTGATTTTGGCTTAACATTCAGATCATATGAAGAGCAGTGAAGAGATATTAGTTGTCGAAATGCTCATATGCATTAACCTTATTCACAGTAACTTCGGTGTTAAGTTATTTGTTACTACTGGGTCGGTGCCTCTTCTGGTTGACTGTTTGTCTCCGAGGGTATTCACCAGCGCAGTAGTCAGTTCTTCGTTGCTGACCCGAGAGCCGATTCTATTTAAAACCTTACAATATCTAAATTTTTTGTAAATGTTGAAAACTAAGGAGTATCTCCTTCATGCAAAGCTCAGTCCTGACCTGATTTTGGCTTTACATTGAGATTATTATTGGTAACTTGTTCTTTATCAGTTTTTAAACATCTTTTAGCGTTTACACATATTTTAGTGTATATATTTTTAACGCTTTGATTTTACCTGCACTGGAGAGACATAAGTTGTCGAAATGCGCATACGCAGAACAAAATTCACAGTAACTTCGGTAATTTGTTATTTGTATTTAGATTGTCTCTATTTTAGAAAAAAAAATCTTTAAGGTGTGTCATACTTCAGGTTTAAACTCAACAACGAGCATACTGACCTTTCATTGTATTTTGCTCATTTTTTTCTATTAACAACGTTCTATTAGATTGAAACGTTAATTTCATTTTTTTGAAATCCTAGACCAGAAGGGTTACCCATCGTAAACAAATAAACAACATAGTATTAACTCTTTCCGTTTTAAATGATCAATCGATAGGACAATTTTTAGTGAACAAAAATCATAATGAATAAATTAATTTTTTCTTTGATAGGTAGATGATCCGTTTGATAAAGGTAAAGATAAAACAGGTAATTGTGATATATATATTAGCAGTTTCTTTCGACATTCCTACAATATATCATTATTGATTGTATGGTCTTGATACATCCTGAAAAATGTAAAGCAATGACTTTTTTATCGATACAAAAAGAGAAACACTTATCTTTATGTTAATACTTTTATATCAAATGAAAAAAAAAATAATAGGTCTGAATTAAAACAACACATTACATTTTCTTATTCATATAAAATACCTCATTTTGATTATTGTCGTGCATATTGTGGAAATCTAATGCAAAAGGGGATGAAAAGCTCAATAGACATCACATAGATTCAATAGATTAGATTAGATTGTAGATTTTATCCGCACTGAAGAGACAAAAGTTGTCGAAATGCGCATATGCAGAAACTGAATTCACTGTAACTTCGGTATGTACTTATAGTTATAATAGAAGATGAAAGATTAGTCATTAAATTAGCTTATAATGTAACTCTTGCTATTGTTTTAGCGGATGACGTATGCCCAAAGCTTTCATTTAATGTAAAATAATAATTAGTGCTTCACATTTTTGTATCAAAAAAAATATTTATATGGTCTGTCATTTCACAGGATAAGCTTCATATTTTTCTGAGCACTTTCTTTCAATCCACTAGAAGATATGTTTTGGTCTTGTTTGGCCATTTTGATCTTGCCACGATCTTGACAGGCTTAACACAATTTTGTTAAGACAGTGTAAGATTTTAGGTTGGTTTTCAAGATAATTTATTTCAAAGTCGATCAAGACGTGTTAAGATAGCTTAAGGATGTATTCTCCTGAGGTTTCAGTCTCGCTCAAATCTCGTTTGTGAATAAATCTTAAAACTTGCCTTATGCGTGACATTTTTTTATTGATATTTATTATATAATGACCCTCCCAAATTGTGTCAAATATTATGTATCTACGACCAGTAGTTTTCGAGAAATGGACAATTCTACCTTTTGACCAAATTTGACCATTGATCTCGGTCAGAATTTAGCCGATTTCGGGGTAGGGGTAATAAAAATTAATTTTCAAGAAAAGTATCCATCTTATTCATATGATTTCTTTTTTAAGTTCTTCAAGATATAATTGTCCAATTATTTAAACAAAAAAAGATGAGTTCTGACAGAGTAGTTGATGGGAATTTTGAAAAATCTAGAGTTTTACAGATTTTACGAAGTCTTGAATTTGACCAAAAAAAGCAACATTTTCTTACAAAACTTTCTTATGTCAACACGGACCTATGTTTTTTATCATTAATATTTCTTCAGACTCATGAGATCTAACAATCTGGAAACTTTGAGAGAAAACTTGATGCTAGAAGTCAATATTTTTGCCCCAAATGGCCCCAAAATAGGCCAAAATTGATGAAATTTTCTCAAAATCGTCAAAAATAGGTATTTTCAAATGACTATAGCACAAAAAAGTGCACACGGACATATGGTTTTCTCTTCATAAATGATATTTTCAGGGTCCTATCATTAAAAAAATGTAGGTTTCGGGAAAAACTGGAAGATGGAAAATTTTGACCCCTCAGGAGAATACATCCTTATTAAAGTTTTCACAAGATCAACTTGTTAATTGCGTTTAGGAACGATCAAGACAAATTAAGTTTGTTAAGATCAAACAAGTTCCCGATTTAATCTTGTTTGATCTGGACAATCTTAACACATCTTGATCGCCTTTGAACGCAGTTATCTTATTTGATCTTGATAAACTGAACAGATCTTGATCGTCCTCTAAAGCAATTATCTTGAAATGTGACTGAATATCTTACACAGTCTTAACAAAATTGTGTTAAGCTTGTCAAAATTGTGATAAGATCAAAATTTCATATCTGCTACTTATCAATATCTTTCTTAAGTTAATATCTAAATCATTTTTGAAAGTTGTGTATTTATTTCTGCTTCCTGTATCTGTTCTTATGACATTGTTTTTCTGTGTTCTCGTTTTGACCGTGATTTTTGTAAACACCCATCCTTTGTTTTCTTCTGTGTTCTACTGCCGTTGTTACATCAGTGCTTCTTACGGTAGATCGGTAGTCTTCCGCCATTTTGAATTTGTTATCTATACTGTTGTGGTATTATCTGTTTTTTTAATATGCAAATATTTTTATTTGTAGTGTATCAATATATATTATATCAAGGACACAAAAAGCAAAATACCTACATTGATTTAATTTTACATATATTTATCTAATTAGATGAGGTATGGTAATTTGCTAATAAAATATTTTGGAATACAATATTTGAAAAAGGGAGATAATCCGATAAAAATATTTAATACAGATATCACTTTGAAAATTCACATTTTACAAATTATGTGGAAAACAAAGTCGGTGACCCCCATTTTTCTTTCTATTTTTTGAAAGTATGTTCAAAGGGCTAACATATGAGTAAATTTTGTTGAAAACTAAGGAGTATCTCCCTCATGCACAGCTCTGTCCTTAGCTGATTTTGGTTTACTTTTAGATCTTATTGGGCATTTGTTCTCTATCAGTTTTTTTAACATATTTGATTTTATGGTCTTCCAAACGTTTAGATTTTATCTGCACTGAAGAGACATAATTTGTCGAAATACGCATATGCAGAATGTAAATTTACAGTAACTTCGGTATTTAGTTATTAGAAAGAAATATATGGAATAGTTTTAAAGAAAAACAACAAAATACCGGTTTTCCCTATATATTCATTAGAAATATTTGATTATTTTGACATCAGTTATTTTAAAAACAATCACGGTGACCCCACTTTTTTATTTTTTTTTTTATTTCAATGCTTATATAATAAGGAAACTTTCCTGAGAAAATAATGAAAATCTATGGAAAACAATTTGGAGTACCCATCTACCTTAAATGTAAAGTAGAATCATCTGCAGAAGTTCACTTCGCATGAATGATGTCCAGAGTATTTGTTGCAGTTTTTTTTATTTCGGATTATAGGACTGCAATATTAGTAAACCAAGCTCCCTCGTAGTGTGCCAGAAATATTGAAATGTACAGCTATCAGCAATTAAACCTGAATGAAAAATACCTTCATTACATAAAGTAATCAGCAGTAGACCATTAATTAACATTTTTTATATTTTAATACAATTTGTCAGTGTCAAAAAGACAAATCCTGTTCATTGTAGAACCTCAAAAATGTATCTGTACACAATTACCAAATGCTAAACATATAAAGTCGCTTGACATTGCTATTCTTTGATAAAATCATCCTAATGGCATTTTTACCTTAGAGTTCGGATGACTCTTCTTCTTGTTAATGGTGATGCTATGTTAAAAAAAAGAAATAAAGTACCAACTGAAATACATTTTGTAATCTGATCAATGACAGAAAACTGCATACGTATTTCCACATGTGAGATGACTCATATATTTGGCGCTTACTCATATCCAGTACTCATATTGTGTGTATTTTTACAGAGATTTCAGAATATAAATTCACTGTGACTTCGGTATTTAGTTATTTGTTACCACTAGGTCGATGCCTCTGCTGGTAGACTTTAGTCCCCGGTGTATTCACAAGCCCAGTAGTCGGTACTTCGTTACTGACCAGACGCCGATTCTGTTTGGAACCTTACAATATCTACAGTTTTTTTTAAATTTTGTTGAAACCTAAGGAGAATCTCCCTCATGCAAAGCTCTGTCCCTAGCTGATTTTGGCTTTACATTTAGATGATATTGTTTATTTGTTTTTAAACATTTTATAGTTCATGGTCTTCCACACGTTTAGATTTTATCTGCACTGATGAGACATAAGTTGTAGAAAATATATTCATAGTAACTTCGGTATTTAGTTATATATTGTTTTGAAATAAACGAAGATTTGTCTGTTTGCTCTTGTAGACAATTTAAACATGTAATGTCAAGTAAAATATATCGTTGTCGTGGAGTCATTGAGTTTGGGGCATTATTTTGTACGTGTATAATGTTTTCAGTGTTAATCATTATTCTTAACTCAGAATGAGTACATTTGACAATGATATAGTTACAGTAGTTTTTAGTAAGGGAAGGAACAATTAAAATATATCGAATGACGTAGACCCATAATGTTAAAAATAAAGACGACTTACTTTCGAGTTGTAGATAAAAGTCCTAACAACGTTTTAACGAAAGTCCTGCTTACGAAATTGTATTTGTATTATTTGGTTATGATTCAGTGCGAATTGTGGTCGTGCACCGATTTTGAACGAAACGGAACGAAAAAAGAACCTACATAATGTGATGAATAGGCCCAAATTTTAGCTTCTAGATTATTACTGATTTATTTTTACATAAACCGAGACTGTAAATACAGTGAGTATCTTAAATCACAGCAAAATTAGAAAACACTGCTTTTGATTTATTTATACAGATACCGAGCGTACGGATTCCGCGACCTTAGTATCATGAATTACAGCAATATTACAAAACACTTATCTTGAATTATTTTAACAGAAACCGAGCGTAATGATTCACGGATGTGAGTATCGTAAATTTCAGCAAAGTTACAAAACACTAATTTTGATTTATTTTACAGATACCGAGCCTTCTGATTCACTGATGTGAGTATCGTAAATTAAAACAAACCTAACAAACATAAATACTGCATTAAATTTAGATCTTTAGATTCACATATGGCCATGTGTATCTCTTAGTATAAATGGAATCATTACATAACAATATAAAAAGACTAAAATTAACACAAAGACTTAAGAATGTTGTCTATGCACCCAGCTTGGTAAAAAAAAACATTTGGTTTCGAGAGTACTTAATGATTCCCCACTTCTCGTAGGGGTTCACACTGCCAGTGCTTAAGTTTACGGAGATATTGTTCATTTTTATGCATTGTATTGTCATTTCTGCATTAGTGTTAAATCTAAGTTGCACCGTTTTTTGTATTTTAATTTTAGAATTTCCCTTTTTAATGGGGTTTATATTTGCCGATGTTTTCATTCCAGTTGAATGTTAATTACACTTTCCATCAGAGATGGGTCCGATTTCTTTTATCAAATTACATTAAAATAAAATTAATTTCAGAAAATAAATGGTTAAATTAAAAAAGAAGAATTTAGCATTTTAGAATGATAAAATTAAATTATTGATTACATTTAAAAATAATCGGAATTTTAGCTGTTTACGTTGAATTATTAAAAAAATTATGCTGAAGAACTAGTTGTGATATTAGATGTTCAGATATGATGGCCGTGCAGTGTTAACACAAAGTGTGAACTTTTTCACATGCATCTTTAGGCAAAATAAAATTATCAGGCGGACCTGGCATATTCAAGTCCCTTTTCAAACTGAAATTGTACATCCCAAGAAGACTTCTGACCAAAATGTTTGAATTTCTCAATATTTTTCGGTTTGGCTTATTGGAAAAAAATTTCAATATAATGCCAATGGAAATTCTAGAGAGGTTCGGTTTTCCGCTAAAATTTCAAACGCTTGTAATTTTAAAACGGGGAAACTAACCTATCAATATTTTTGCTCAAAATTGTCTTTATTGCTTTATTTCAAAACTTTGCTTCTTTACGTTATGAGTCTTAAGCTGCTCAAATCGCTCCCTGTTACGTTCAGCTATTTACCAAGGGTAATAGAAAGTTTATAACGTAAGTAGAGGTTCTAATTGATTTCACAGGCTTAAATAGTCACATGATATGAAGAATATTCAATGTAATGGCAGCTTTGTTTTCATTTATAAATGTATTGGTACTATGTTTCTATTTTTAGGTATATTGACGTTATTTATTGACGCTATGTTTCTGTTTTTAGTAAATTGACGTTATGTTTCTATTTATACATATACTGACGCTGCAGTGTTTAATTTATTGTTGCTCTTATAAAAAATTAAAACAAAATATGCAAAACACCTCACATAATGATGAATAAGAGGGTTTTATGACGATAAAACATGTTTTGCAGAGCAACCACTGAATTCAGTAAAAATCTATTTAACAGTTGTCAAACTGTATTGATGGTTTACTTGACGTAAACAAAAAAGGTTTTCTTATTTGCAAATAAGAAATATGTCGGCATATATTTATCCCATCTAAACTCATGCATCCATCAAATTCTAGATGCTGTGCAGATCCATTTCCGTTCTCAATTATACCAGGGCGTCTATTTCGAGCTAAGCTCTTGCGTATTCACAAAAGCTGTCCCAACAAAAAATGTAATGAGATACCATGAAAACTTCTTTACGTAATATAACAATGATGAACTTTTTACTTTGTCAACATGTTAAATATGAACAAGTTAGGAATATATTGACCACGGTCAATATAATCCCAACAGGTCAATATATAACATATTGACTTCGTAAAAAGCCCATAATTTATAAATATAAATATAAGTGCATATTCATATACAACTCAATATGTTATACCTTATAAAGATAAATTAATTAAAAAAAACAAAATATTTAAATAAAATCTATTTAACAGTTGTCAAACTGTACTTATGGTTTACTTGACGTAAACAAAAAAAGTTTTCTTAATTTCTTATTTGCAGAATGTTTATTTTCAGCTTTTAACCTTTCATTACATTCTTTGACAAATATATAAAAAAAAAAAACATTTACAGTTTTAGTTATTCATTCTGATACATAATTTGATTTATAAATAGCAAGTAAGTGAGAACTGAACCGTCAGTCCAAAACAAACAATCCAAGAACAATGGCAACATTGAAAAAAAAGAAACAAAGACACAACATGAGCACGGCAAAGAAAAAAAATGACAGTAAACACATATACAAAAATGTACAACACGGACCCAATAAAAACATAGTAGCGATCAGGTACACCGGTAGAGTAAG
>MJUU01072507.1:18983-53910 GCA_002080025.1 Modiolus philippinarum
CGTCTCACTCATTTATTGATGCGATATCCCTACACACTGGTCACAAATGCCAATTATATTTGAAAAGTACACTTTCTCAGCTTCAATTTAAGCAGTCACATGTACTCTTTCCAAGTAAAATAAGATATTTATCACCTACACTGTATTTGACTCTAATTTAACTTTCTGATAGAACTATTTAGCTAAGGGGCCAATTGATCCGGAAGTGTATGTTGAGACTTAAGCATATCCTGCTTCTTATAAGACACCGGCCGTGTTGAACATGTCAACTCCGGTAGTAATGTCAAATCCGGTTGAGGAAAATCAAACTTTAGTGGCAAAGAGAAAATTTGTTGTCATCTGGGAAACAGATGTCCCATAGCGGTCCACAAGATCGTGATTTCAGCCGTAAAACTTCTGTAGTGATGATCTCAAGTTATAGGCAACATACCCTTGCTTAAGTAACCAATTTGCGAGCAAGCTTAATATTGATAAAAAAAAATATACAACAAAAAAGATGTTTCAATGTTATCTCGAAATTTATCCATAGCTTATCCAGCTTAAAACCAAATGTTGATTGTATTCCCAGATAAATCACAACAAATGCTTTTGGCTACTTTCCATTGCAATAAGAGTTTTCTTGTCGGAATAATATATTGTAAAACAATCCATTTAAAAAAATTCAATCTAATGCTTCTATAAACGAAAAAAATGTATGTTATATCTATTTAAAATGTAACATGTGTATACCACGGTCAACAATAAATATAAAATCCTTAAAATTCTTGACATGAGGAGTTACCAACGTTTATATTAAGTCAAGAGGGTGTTGTAATGACGGACAAATAGCTTTATCCATTTCCTTTTTGTGCTTGTGATCAACTCTTTGAACATATATAAATTTACTTATCATTTTACTCTTAAGAATAGCTGATATATATTTAGAGTTTTAGGATGTGATATAATCGAGGATATTTTTCCACTGAGGAATTTGACCATTTTAATTTGAGTTCATCAATTGCGGGCCCATTTACCTCCCAATCTACGATATTTGTACATCCTTCCGAGGGAGGTTTTAGTTGCACTGACGAGATGTAAATTCATTGAAATGGGACCTGTCTGCAACATTTAGTTTTTCTGTTTTATAAAAATTAAACTATATTTCTTGCCATATATATATATAATTAATAATTATATAAGTCTAGAAGATTGTGCAACGATATCTATAAAATATATAAAAGTTGTTAAAAATAAACTGACAAAATTTTCAGTCAACTTTCCTCAGACAAATAGATAGTTTCAATTATAGAAATAAAAACAATATACATAATCAATAAATAAAACTGTGGCTAAGTATGATAAATATATATTGCCACAGTTTTATTTATTGATTATGTATATTGTTTTTATTTCTATAATTGAAACTATCTATTTGTCTTAGTTAGCTTAACTGAAAGATGATTCATTTCAAACTTATAAGTAAAATATATATATATTAAACCCGAAGATCCACCGTAAGTTAACTGTATAGGTCTATTTTTTTCTATTTATTCCGTTCGGATGTAAAACCCAGAGTTCTTTGATCCAAAAGCTTTCTCGGTCTTCACGTTGGGACTCACTCCATTGGCTGATCTGTTCAATGATGAGGATTTTCGTTCTATTGAAATCCTCGATACTGTGGTCTGACAACATGAAGTGCAGAAGTGGCTTTTTACTGAAGGTCACTTCTGTGTCCATAATAAAAAATATTTGTGCTTTTGCAATTTGTAATGCAAAATATTTTGTACCTTTTTGTAGTAACCTGACTGGTAAATGTGGACTAGTTTTGGATATGTCTGCAACATTTGCAGCGCTTGTCTTCACAAGAGTGACTGTTTCCTGTGGTTCTAGTAGTTTTAGACACTTCTGCTCGTACCAACAAGATCCTATGGCTGTCTGGTTGTTTAAATGCAACCAAAGGAGACTCGGGAAAGATTTTGGTCAATTTAAGACTTTTTCCACAGATGTCCAGTGCTTGTGTCCGGTGTTATAGGTGTTTTTTCAGGGAAATATATGAGAACATAAGGCGTTCTTATGTTTTTCTTTTTTTCTTTGTACTTTAGCAAATTGCTCCTTGGAATATTCAGGCCTTTGTCAAAACTTTTTTTTGGTGTTACTGTGTTTATACCCTCTTCGTTTAAGATTGCTTTTGAGTTGACCTAATCGTTTTTGCACGGAGTCTTCCTTCGAACAGATTCGTCTTATTTAGAAAGCTTGGCTGTATGGAATATTTTTGTCTCGCCAGCGACGAAAGTCGCTGAAAGCGAGACATAGGTATTACTTTCCGGTGGCTACGGCGGCGTTGTAAACTTTTTCTAAAACCTTAATAACTTTTTAACTGTTATGGATACACAGATCATCTTTGGTCTACAGATGCCTTAGGTTACGAGCTTTCCAGCATCACATGTTTCAGATGACCTTGACCTTGTCTTCATGGTTCAATGACTCCATGAAAATTGCGACATAGTTTCACATTCAAGTCCTTTTTTCTGTATTTGTAATGCATAGATCCATTATATTTAGTGTATTTATGCATCTTAGTGGGTACATGCCAGTCTGCTACTTGTCAAATGACATTGACCCCATTTTCACTGTTCAGTGACTTTGTAAATATTGCGACATAGTTTTACATTGAAGTCAATTTCTGAGCCATTGTAATGTGTAGAGCTAGCATATTTGGTGTAATGCTTCATTTTAATAAGTACATGCCAGTGTGACACATGTCATGTTACCTTGACCTCATTTTCATGGTTCAGTGACTTTGTTATAATTTTTCCATTTATGTCCAATTCTCAGCGATCCTAGTTTCTTCATATTAGGTTTATTGTTACAAACTTAAGGGCAAATGCCAGACTGACACTTGTCAAGTAACCTTGACCTTAATTTCATGTTCCAGTGACCTTGTTCATTTTTTATATTGATGTCTATTTCTCAGCAGTTAAAGAACCTAGACTCTCCATATTAGGTTTATTGTTACATATTAAAGGATAAATTCCAGTCTGGCACCTGTCAAGTAACCTTGACCTTAATTTCATGGTCCAGTGACTTTGTTAAATTTTTACATTGATTTCCATTTCTCAGATACTCCATATTAATTTTCTTGACCTTCTGTATTAGGTTCATCATATATAAACGATAATGTTTATATTCTGGCAAGACGATTCTGTGTCTACACTTGTTAGTTACATGTGCAGGATGACAGCTGCTTGGCAAAAGGTATTTGTTTGTATCCGTGGGTTTGCAATATAAATCTGTGGACAGTTCACCCTCCGATAAAACTGTGTATAAATCCAGTCAACGTGGAAACTTGTTAATCTCCCCGGATTGGCGAATAATTACGCTAATGCAGGGCCTAAAAATGAAAATATAACGGTCTATATATATATGTATATGTATAATGTGAATAGCACTAGTATAAATACTGTTTATATTTCAACTCTATCCGAGTCTTTCTCAAAACAACATGTTGAAAAAACAATCCAAAAAGTGTCATCAATCGATCGAACTCAATTATTACTGTATCGGGGCAAGAAGAAGAAAAATTCTCGTATCCCGTGGGTGACTACATTCCATCCCAAGTTGCCACACCTGTCTGATATATCCCGCGAATGTATGCCTATTCTCGTTGCGTCAACTAAAATGAAAGCCCTCTTCCCTGAACCCCCGCTTGTATCTTTTCGTCGTCCCGAGAACCTGAAAGACATTCTCGTTAGGGCTAAACTACCTTCGGCCGAGATAGGCCGGTTAACAACATGCCGTGATAGACGTTGTAAATTGTGTAAATACAGTTCATCGACTGAAACTTTCCAAAGTACAGCTACTGGTGATATTTTCAAAATCTTTGAACAATTATCATGTAAATCGCCCAATGTCATCTATCTGGTTACATGTTCTGTCTGTAAAGAACAATATGTTGGTGAGACAAGAAATGCGCTCAATCTTCGCATAAACTTGCATCGTAACCATATCGAAAACAAAGATCAGAACCAGGCCACTGCAATCCATTTTAATACTCCAAATCACAACTGGCAAAATATGCAAGTCATCGCAATTGATCAAAATAGATCGTGGAATTTAAACCAGAGAAGATCCAAAGAAAGCTATTGGATTGATCGTTCAAAACCCAGTCTTAACATCAGGGCTATAGATCAATAAATGCATATAATACCAGCGTTAAAAAAATTAAGAAAATATTGCAGTAAATGTTATGTACAAACACCAGCAGATATTTTTTTCACATCACTATAATTGAGGTCACGCCTCCAGTCTCCGAAATGTAGTTTACCTATTTAATTAAGTTTTGTAGTATAGTTTATTGTTTTATTATATATTTTGTTGTTTTGAGAAAGACTCGGATAGAGTTGAAATATAAACAGTATTTATACTATTGCTATTCACATTGTTCATACTGAAAGTTTATAAATTAACCACCTTGTGTGTATCTGTTTAGATCTAGCACAAAAGGGATTTTGGGTGTTTTTGCTTTGTTTTATGTTGTTTATGTTAGTTACAGCAATGGTATCTTAATGATTCACCTTTGTCCCCTTTCGTATTTTTATTTTTCATCATCTTTTCATGTTTTTAATTATATACGTGTGTTTTTTAAAAGAATTTCTTTGTCGTTCATAGTACATAAAATATTACCTGTGCATCATGGAACATATTGATATATTTAAATCTTTGAAGAAAGAGCGTAAGAAGTTATCTTCCTTAAGACACCACCATCAAAATTATCAAACTTACATAGCTAACAATGTCATACCAAAAGGTCTGCAGATTAAAAAGACCCACAACATCGGGCATACCTCTCAGTTTTTTAAATCTCAGTGGAAAACGGCTCTTGATATTTGCTCCAAAAAATTTTTACAACTTTTAAAAGATCATTGTTTAAGGCAAATTAAAGGTCTCACAAATTCAATTTCCAGGAAGAAGGATCTCCTCAAGAATTCCTGCTTGCCGTCTGTATATTCAATTTATATGGATAAATTATCCCATTTTGTCAAAAAGCATGAAACACAATTGCTAAATAAACAACAACGCAAGTTTTCAAGAGATAACATCGAAAATATTTTATCGCCATTAGAGTTAAAAGAACCCGTAAAACAGCATTCAAAAAAGAAAAATAGACGGTTTCAGAAAAGTCCACAGATTGAAAATGATAATAAGTCTACGGTTTTAAACTTGTCTGCCAATCCTCTCTCTTAGGCCGAAGAATCTGTTTTATCAAAAGGGCTAGGCTTCTGTCCAACTCCAAGCCATCTAAATGTAAAACAATTCAAAGATGACATGCATGCTTTTTTCAGACGTTTACGGTTAAAAGAATATTTTGAAAGAAAGCGGGAGGAAGAAGGTACATGTATATCTGAGCATTCAGATTCAGACTCGGAGCCTGATTTTTACGACAAATTCAAAAAAACAAGTACTTGGACGCCCAAGTGCAGTAAATCTAGAGCGTTGGAGTCTTATATTGAAACAGTCCAAGAAAAAGTAGAACTCCATTTACCTAAAGAAAGTCGCCCCATTTCCAACATCACGAAATGCGAAAGACAAGCACTCCGTTATTTAGAAAAGAGAGAGGATATTGTTATCAAAAAGGCAGACAAGAGTTCTACTGTAGTCGTCATGAACACCGATGACTACATTGCCGAAGCCAACAGGCAGCTCTCAAAACCCGCTTTTTATAAAAAATTGAAAACTGATCCAACAAAGAAATACAGCGATGAAATTGTAACAGTACTCAAATCAATGTCCAGAAACGAAGAACTAGATCAGGAAACTTTTGAAGGTCTTCTTCCTGAAAATCCCAGAGCTGGTTTATTTTATCTCCTCCCAAAAATAAACAAAGAAGGAATTCCCGGGCGACCAACAGTTAACTGTATTGGGCATCCCACAGAGAAAATTTCCCAGTTTCTAGATTTTCATCTACAACCTTTTGTCGAGAACTTACCTTCTTTTGTAAAAGACACGACTGATTACATTAATAAAACACCCTCTGTAGACCTTCCGCCCAACACAATTTTGGTAACTTTAGACGTGACTTCTTTATACACCAACATACCACATAATGAAGGAATCGAGGCCTGTCGTAAAGTGTGGGATAGTAGAACTACAAAATCACCCTCCACTGAATCTCTAGTCAAGCTATTGAGTTTAGTTCTTACACGTAACAACTTCGTTTTCGATAACGAGAATTTTCTTCAAGTTAATGGGACTGCTATGGGTACAAGGGTAGCACCATCATACGCCAATATTTTCATGGGGGATTTAGAACAGCGCATGTTACAGGATGCACCATATAAACCATATAGCTGGCTGCGCTTTATTGATGACATTGAAATGAAATGGACAGATACAAGATCTTACCTCGATGAATTCATTGAATTTATTAATAACTATCACCCGTCCATCAAATTCACGGTAACCATCTCAGAAACAACGAATACATTCCTCGATACAACATCTACACTTGTCGATGGCCAAATTGATTTTGACCTGCATTCAAAACCAACAGATGCACACGCTTATCTGCTCCCTAGTAGTTGTCACCCACGACATTGTATAAATGCGGTACCGTATGGTCTGTCAACTCGAATACGACGTATCTGCTCAAAAGAGCAAACATTTAAACAAAGGAGCAAAGAACTTAAACAACATCTTGTTAACAGGGGCTATAAAGGAAAAGATGTTGAAAAAACAATCCAAAAGGTGTCATCAATCGATCGAACTCAATTATTACTGTATCGGGGCTAGAAGAAGAAACATTCTCGTATCCCGCGGGTGACTACATTCCATCCCAAGTTGCCACACCTGTCTGATATATCCCGCGAATGTATGCCTATTCTCCATGCGTCAACTAAAATGAAAGCCCTCTTCCCTGAACCCCCGCTTGTATCTTTTCGTCGTCCCGAGAACCTGAAAGACATTCTCGTTAGGGCTAAACTACCTTCGGCCGAGATAGGCCGGTTTACAACATGCCGTGATAGACGTTGTAAATTGTGTAAATACAGTTCCACGACTGAAACTTTCCAAAGTACAGCTACTGGTGATATTTTCAAAATCTTTGGACAATTATCATGTAAATCGCCCAATGTCATCTATCTGGTTACATGTTCTGTCTGTAAAGAACAATATGTTGGTGAGACAAGAAATGCGCTCAATCTTCGCATAAACTTGCATCGTAACCATATCGAAAACAAAGATCAGAACCAGGCCACTGCAATCCATTTTAATACTCCAAATCACAACTGGCAAAATATGCAAGTCATCGCAATTGATCAAAATAGATCGTGGAATTTAAACCAGAGAAGATCCAAAGAAAGCTATTGGATTGATCGTTTAAAACCCAGTCTTAACATCAGGGTTATAGATCAATAAATGCATATAATACCAGCGTTAAAAAATTAAGAAAATATTGCAGTAAATGTTATGTACAAACACCAGCAAATATTTTTTCACATCACTTTAATTGAGGACACGCCTTCAGTCTCCGAAATGTAGTTTACCTATTTAATTAAGTTTTGTAGTGTAGTTTTTTGTAAATAGTTTATTGTTTTATTATATATTTTGTTGTTTTGAGAAAAACTCGGATAGAGTTGAAATATAAACAGTATTTATACTAGTGCTATTCACATTGTTCATACTGAAAGTTTATAAATTAACCACATTGTGTGTATCTGTTTAGATCTAGCACAATAGGGATCTTGGGTGTTTTTGCTTTGTTTTATGTTTATATATATATAAATGAAATTAATCATTAAGGCTTGAATCATGAACAAGTTTCCATGTTGACTAAATTTATAGACAGCTTATTTATTCATTTAACTAACAGTCTGCATTCCCTTTCACTTTGTGGGAATCCATTGGACTTGTTTTGCTCTAAAATAAGAATTAGATCGAGTACCGATGAAAACTCCAACATATTATTTGTGCTTCGTTTTTATGGTATGTTGTGGACCAATCTATGCTAAGCGCCCCATCAAAATATGGGTTATTTTAATTTTTTGAAAATGAAACTTAGAAATTTTTCGTTTTTATTCGGTTTTCCAATTGTTTGGATATTATCTGCTCTTATGAGACTTGTTGTCGAAATGGCCATACGCAGAAGATAAATTAACTGCCATTTTGGTTACTTCTGCTTAAAAAATGAAATTAACCATTTATGCTTGAATCATGTGCCTGTGATGTTTTTTTCTGTTAATCCAAAGCCAAGGTATAAGTCTTTTAATATTAAATATTAAATTTTTGTTGATTTCAGTGGGATTCGAACCCCCTCTGTGAAGGTACTAAGGGTTGAGAGTCTGCTACGCTAACCACTAGACCACCAAACCCATGTTCAAATGTCGGTTAATTAATATACTTAACTCTCATATTATGTGTCAAAATAAATTTGCAGTTCACTATATTTTACATCCCTTTAGGACTTTTATTGCCTAAATTTTTTCTATAATAACTTTATTTTGATGTTGTTGTGTATCACTTTAGACGTATATATTATTATTTAGTTTGCAGAGTATTGATAATTTTGTTTTCAATCTGACATCCTATAGGTTTGTGCGTTGGCTATCTTTTCACGCGTTTTTATTACATTTTTTACTTTTAGTTAGCTGGTATTATGTTTTCGGATATAATCCGTACGACCTATTAATATGAATTACAACTATTATTTCAAACGTTTAAGATCCATGACACAAGATGAAATCAAAATTGACCACCATTTTTCGAATTCGTCCAATTATATTTCGAATGGTAAAGTTCCTAAGGGACTTCAAATTAAGTTAACACCACAAATACCGGGTATTAAATGTAACACATTCATTCGACGTTGGGACAAAATTTTGAATGACTGTTCTTTCCGACTTCTCAATCTTTTACTTAATGACATTACCCATCAAAAGAAAACTATAAGCCATGAAGTCAAAGATTTATTAAACAATTGTGAAAATAATCTCCAACCCGAAGCTGTCTCTAACATTAAAATCCGCTTAGGTGAAATTACTGAAATAGAAACTAAAAAATTACTCAAAAAGCAGAGGACAAAATTTTATACAGATGGAATTAAACCTAACAAGACTACCTTTCAGACAAACAAAAAGAAAACACGGTCACGGCGCTTTCGGTGAAGACATCAGTCACCTAAATCCAACGTTGTTGTCAATCTATCAAGCACAAATTAGAGTACAGCCGAAACATCACTGTTGTCCAAAGGTTTGAATTTCTGTCCCAATCCTTTAAAAACAAATGCACATGAACTCGAAGAAGACCTTGGTCAATTTGCCAAAAGACTACGAATCAAGGAATATTTTGATTCTAGGAAAGAAGAAAACGAAGAATCATCTGATGATGATTCTGATAGTGATGAAGCTGTCGAGATCCCTACATTCACTAAAACGAGTAGCTGGATTCCGAAACCGAGCAAAAACACCAGACTCGAATCTGTTATAGATCTTATTAAATTAGATATTAAACAAACTGTAGACATGTTTGTACCTAAAACTGACAATTTGTCAAAGCAGGAACGATCAGCCTTGAAAAATCTCAAAGAAAGAAACGATATAGTCATAAAACCAGCAGACAAGAGGAGTGCAGTAGTCATTTTGAACAAAACAGATTATATTCAGGAAGCCGAACGACAACTTTCAGACAATAGATTTTATAAAAAACTAGAATCTGACCCCACTTTTGATTTTGCAAAAAAAAATAACCGAAAGCCTAGAGGCTATGAATGCAAAGCCTAGAGGCTATGCACGGTCACATTGACACTACCACCTTCAATTATCTTATTCCTGAAGATCCAAAACCTGGTCGCTTCTACTTTCCACCAAAAATCCATAAAGAAAACAACCTGCGCAGACCTATTGTTTCAGCTAATAGTCACCCGACAGAAAAGATATCAGAGTTCGTTGATTTTCATCCTAGACCGTTTGTGGAAGATCTCCCCTCACATATCCAAGATACTACTGACTACCTGAAAAAAAATGGAACGGCTAAATCTTCCAGTGAACACCATACTTGTTTCTATGGATGTAACTTCACTTTACACATGATGATGGCATTGCAGCATGCAAAGAAGTTTGGGAGAAACGTACTGTCAAGGAACCACCTACTGAATGTCTAGTAGAAATGCTCACATAATAATTTCACCTTCAATGGAGAGCATTACCTGCAGGTCAATGGTACAGCTATGGGAACCAAGATGGCCCCATCTAATGCCAATATTTTTATGGGAAGTATTGAGAATAAGCTGCTTTTAACCACTCCTAAAAAACTACTTTCTTGGTTCAGATTTATTGATGATGTTGATATGAAATGGACACATGCCGAGAGAGAACTAGACGATTTTTTTATTCATGCCAATTCTATTCATCCCTCTATCAAATTTACCCATGAAGTGTCTAAATCAAAAATATCCTTTCTTTATACTACCACCACTATCAAAGAGGGAATTATTTCCATGGACGTATATTCAAAACCGACAGACAAACATCAATATCTGTCACCATCAAGTTGCCAACCAAAACACTGTTTTAATAGCATACCATATAGCCAGGCCATCAGAGTAAAACGACTTTGCTTATCAGATAACATCACTAAACAAAGACTAGGGGACTTAAGATACCATCTAAAATCAAGAGGATATTCTGACAAAGTCATACAAAAAGGGTTCAATAGAGCATGTTAAGTAACCAGAGATGAAATCCTTCAATACAAAGAAAAGAAGGTCAATAGCAGAGTTCCCTTAGTCCTCACGTATCATCCTTCACTGTCAAAAGTTTCGAGCTTGGTTCGACATCACTGGAAGGAAATTCAAAAATGCAAAAAACTATCCAAAATGTTTCCCGAGCCACCAATCATTGCTTTAAGACGACCAAAAAGCATTAAGGATACCTGGGTTCGAGCGAATCTCCCCCAAAACTCTTCACAACTTGGCCAATGCAAACCTTTTGGGGACAAAAGATGCAAGTGTTGTCAGCAAATGCAACAAACACAGACATTCAGTAGCAGAAAAACAGGTCAGGTATACAAGGTGTTCTGCAATGTAAATTGTAAGACACATAATGTCGTATACCTCAGTGTATTCCCCTTGTTAAAATCTTCATGGTGACTTCAAGATGAAGAACACAAGGAAAGCGTTGTTCAGTTTGCTCAATCTTAGTCCTCGAGGATATTCACCAGCCCAGTAGTCCCGTACTTTGGTGCTGGCCCGAAAACCGATTTTTTAAAAACTTGTATTATCTGAATTAAAAAATG
Organism: Modiolus philippinarum; assembly: GCA_002080025.1. NCBI lineage: Eukaryota > Metazoa > Mollusca > Bivalvia > Mytilida > Modiolidae > Modiolus > Modiolus philippinarum. The sequence goes on from MJUU01072507.1 coordinate 30,249, forward strand.
TGTTTAAAACTAAGGAGTATCTCCCTCATGCAAAGCTCTGTCCTTAGCCGAGTTTGGCTTTCTGTTTAGATCCTTTCGATTGTTTCGTTCTCTTTAAGGTTTTGTATACTAGTACCTTTCGATATCAGGATTTCCAATGTTTCGATTTTATCTGCACTGCTGAGACATAAGTTTTAAAAATATTACAGTAAATTTTTTGTTATTTCTTACCATGCATTCATAGGGATTTTATCCCATGTACAATTACTCTTGATCCCTTTATTTGACCATTCACACTTTACAATATATGAATTTTTAGTTATCTTATGTGCATTTAAGATCATTTACACAGCTTGTGACAAAAGAACATACAAAAGCATAGCCAGGAAATGCACAATAACTTAAAAGCTTTGGTTTGCCTTCCCAAGAGTTTTCCGTCCTCTATCATACAATACAATGGTTTCTTTGAAAAGTAGACAACACTTTGAATTTAGAGATTATCTCTTTGATTCATATGTATTTGAATTTCTCTATATATTAACAGAAAGGGACTATTCGGGACAATAATGACCAGTGCCAGATAAGAAGACACAAATATAACTTAATCAGTATTTATTCAGTGTAAATCAATTTCATTTTCAATTTAACCACAGAAATCAAGTACCCATACAAGGAAACTACGAATGTTGTAAATGTAATCCGATTTACATATGCAAGCCTTCTTGTGATTCGATGTCGCGAGGCAGGATAGTGAAAAAATCTTTCAGTTTATGATAAAAGCACTAAACTTTGCATGATTGTAGTTTAACTATATCTTCAACAAAAAAGCACATTAGCCACAAAAAAAATCAAAATGGTGGCCATTTATCAAAATGACGTACATTCGACCAGAAATCTCAATACAAGGATTACATGTCCCTATCTCATCGTTACTTTTAGTATTGGTACAAGCCAGAACCTCTACATTAACAAATCATATGCTAAATCAAAATAGTATAAATCATCATTATCAAATATTTTTGCCAGATTGGTGGCCATTTTGAAAAATATAGTGACTTTTTGGCGTTTTCGATTTTTTTTTTCTTTTTTTTTTGTGATTTTACCACAGTTGTTTGGATTTTTTCTGGACATTATGGTATTTCTAGAATTCAATTGTGAGCTTTGTTGCATTTGATATCATGTATTGCATTTAGTTTTTACATAATATATATTTTCAATTAAGGAATAACCAGGGCACACTGATGACACTACTGCTGTGAGACCCAGCATTGGGTTCAGTGTCACCTGATATATGGTTCAATACATTTCAGTATCAAAAATGCTATATCGAACTAGAACTGCATACAGTATTATCATTTTATTTTTGTAATAGCACTGTATGAAAGTTAGATAGCCTCACCTCACCTAAATTGACATGATGTGCCAGCACGGGAGAATAGAGCCAAGGATAACGGGGCTTCAGTTATCTGGATGGTGTACAGATCGGACGGGATTTAATTGACACTAGTACTGGATGAACGATCGGGATAGACGTAGGGTTATTTTTGGTTTTCAATTCGAATCTAGTTGTATCCCATACATGAATGTACTTTATCTAAGGTGGTAAAAGGATAAACCATCGGCCTTAGGATATAAGTGAGATTTCTATTTTTGTTTGTAATCATTTATTTGTTGCATTTCGATCTGATTTCATACAAATAGTTTGTAAAAGATTAAGACGGAATTTAATGCGTTAGTAGCTCCGCCAATTCCAACTGAAATTAACGTTGTCTTTGCCAGACAGAAAAGGGGGAGAAATTAAAATCACCCCCTTCAAGATATGAGGCTAGAAAGACAGAGACGGATATGTCATGATCGCAAGAAAGCTCCCTTTATTCAAAGACATTAATGATGCTTTGTTTTGGGTCGTTTTAACCTGGATATGGATGTTGTCTCCTTGACATTTACCCCATTTCCTTTCATTTCATATTAAGAGGTTCCGATTTTACTTGATCCTAGAGGATTAGACGAAGGAGAGGGAATATAGAAAACACTCCACAAAAACCAAGCAAACAATCACTAGAGTTGCAAACTAATCTTCAGCAATAGCAAGCTTGACAGAGCAACTAAAACGGTAGCATCCTCAAGTTCAACAGAGATGACTTCAGAAAAGAGTAGACGATTGAGTATTAAAAACCGAGTGTTTTTTTCTGTCTTTTTTTTTTTTGTGAAAAGACAGACCCATCAGCAGATCTTCGGCAAGCAATGACAATGCAGATAGATAAGAGATTGAATGAATATGCTAGAACGTTAAATGATAGGAAGCTGTTAGCACGGTTTAGTATAGGAGATGTAGTAGCCCTAGAGCTAATATACAATTCTTCTTGCTTAATAGCACTCTATATCAGAGAGAGGGTATTTCTTCTTAAACAATATGACCAGGCAATTCAAACAATTATTGAAAAAGAAGTGATTCCTAAGGTTTTTTCATAGCTTTTAGTTTACTCAATAGAGACTAAAACAACATCGTCTTCAAATGCCAAAAGAACATCTCTGCCTTTCTTGTACGCTTCTAGTTAAGGTATTTCTACTAAAATTTTGTCTTTTAGTCTAGTTGAATTCACATTATGAACATCGACTCCGAGTTGTTGTAAGCTCTGTTAGTACAGGCTGACTAAATCGACTAGCCATGGCCCAATTACTCAAGTAAAACTGCTATACGAAATAATCCTAGCAGGTAACAATTCTTGAGGAAAGAGTCGCAAATGTTTTGATTTTATCTGCACTGAAGAGACATAAGTTGTCGAAATGCGCATATGCAGAAACAAAATTCACAGTAACTTCGGTATTTTGTTACTCAGACAGACTACTTAATGCCGAAGCTTTTGGTCTCACTATACAGCTTCGACGTCACCATGCATTCCTATGTAAAATTGCCAAACTGCAGGTTCAGCCTGAACGTATAGGTGTAAAGTTTGCAATGAGGTGTATATTTTTGCGAAGCATGGATACCATAGATTTTATAAACAATGCAAAAAGGGTACGATGATCATTGAATTTTTTCACAAAATAAGCTAGAACATAAACTGCTTTTAAAAGCACATGTTCACCTTCTGTCAAATTTCTGTCCACATGGCCGGCATGACACCATCTCACTCATTTATTGATGCGATATCCCTACATACTGGTCACAGATGCCAATTATATTTCAAAAGTACACTTTCTCAGCTTCAATTCAAGCAGTCATATGTACTCTTTTCAAGTATAATAAAATATCTATCACGCACACTGTACTTGATTCCAATTTAACTTTCTGAGAGAAATATTTAGCCAAGGATCCAATTGACCCGGAAGTGTATATTGAGACCTATTGTAATGGATGGTTCAGCTCTGGTAAATTCACTTGTGTCTAGAATTTCCAAAACACTTGAAGTCATTCCGAAAGTTCAAACATACATTTCAAAGTATGTGAGAACTGATGTCGTGTTTTATGTGTACAAACCGTTGAGCTTAAAGGCAGAGACTATATCGAAACGAGGCTTTGGAGCACGACAAAGGGTAACAGGAACTAGAAAACTCCTAAAGAACTGGAAAAGCTTCATGACAGATGACTCCAACAAATCCAAATTATTTCAATTTCCGGCAGACATGATTGTTGAACACTGTACAGGCGACATTGTTTATTTAACCCAGGGAGAGGCAATCAAGAGGACGATTTAGAAAACCTCGCACCTTGTAATCATGAAGAGGCTGATACAAGGATTTTCGTACATGTCCGACACAGCGTGCAGAGAGGACATAAAGTTGTGTTGATTAAAGCGAACGATACTGACATTCTTGTGATTGTGATTGCTGTTAGTGTTTTCAAGTGTCTGAAAGAAATGGGCTGAGAAAAGCTTTGGCTCGAGTTCGGTCAATGCAAACACGTGAGATGGATACCAGTGCATGATGTGTGTATCTGCTGGTATTTTATTTTTTTTATGCCTTTTCTGACTGCGCTAACGTTTCAGGTTTCAAGGACAAGGGAAAAAATCGCTATGGCAAACTTGGAAAGTCTGCCCTGTTGAGTGTTTATCCCTCCGTATTGGATGGTCGTGATATCTATGTGATTCAGACGTATGTTGTTCCATCGTATGACAGATCTAGTCCTGTAGCCAGTGTTGGCGAAGCCTGATTTGATATGTTTGCCAGGAAACAACGTTCATTTGATGCTATCCCTCCAACAAAAGCATCACTGTAAACATGGATATTTTCGCGGGGGGTTAATTTTGCGAATTGACATACCCGAACCTTTCGCGTGGTTATAATATTCGCGAATCTTCATAATTTGATTATAGAACGTTTGTTATTAAAAGTATTCGCGAGGGGATTATATTCGCGTAAAATTTGTAAAGGCGAAATAAGCGAAAATTACCCCCATGCGAAAATTTCCACGTTTACAGTACCAAACGAGCAGCATATCAAACTGGATGCATATCGGCCCAATCATTATCATGTTCAATGCAGGAAGTAAGTCCATCTGAGTGGGGTTGGAAGCTGAAAGATAATGTATGGACAGTTGTATGGTCCGAGATTCTTCCAATTTCAGAGTCATGCAAGCAGCTTACAAAATGTGGGTTTAAACAGGAATGTCAGGGTCGATGTACGTGCTTCAAGCTTAGTTGCCGTGTACAGCTCTATGCAATTGTCATTGTGATATACATGTATAGACATTTTTAGAAATATTTGTTGATGTTCTGATGTTGTCAGGAATTGGATGTTTCTTTAGATTTTCTGTATGTTTGAATGGCCAAGGATTGACCCCATTTGTATATATTTATATATAATATGACTATATATATTTCAGTTTTTTTTATGAATTTATGGTTCCTAGAAGATAGAATGAGACTAATCTAAGGTATTATGACTAGTTTCATACTTTCTATGACAGATAGTTCGATTCCTAAGTTTCTAGAAGGACAATAAATCGAAAAACATAGATTTTTTAGTTTTTTTCCTCCATGATTTTGAATCTATAATGGCCTCCACAGGCGCTATGTTCATTTTAAATGTAGGTTTATGTTGAGAAAAAAAATTAATTTAGATATGTCTTGTCAAGTTATGAGTTTCTATTAACAACTGATGTGTTTTAAATACATTTACTCGTTTACCTTATAAGAAATTTGAGTTATTGTCCGCCATATTGAAAAACGGCCGCCATTTTGATTTTTTATGTGTGGTTAATGTGTTTTCTTGTTAAAGGAGGAGTTGACCTTGCTACATGCAAAATTTGGTGCTTGTATCACGAAGTGAAAGATTCTTGTAATATTTGGGATAACCGGCTGCGCTAAATCGAGGGAATACATGTATAAGTTTTCATGGAAATTGACGTCATTTCATGCAATTTAACGGTCTGCCAAGGGCGCAGATCACAAAAATTAAACGTTCGATCTTTATGCTTTTTAGGTTCCATGTTTGTTAAACTCTTGTTGTTCTCCATTGGCAGTTCTCTTGAATTGGACCCTGACCTCTAATTTTCAACAGGATCATCTAGGAATAATTGTGACAAACTTTGATTTCAATATTTGAAGACGTTCCGGAGAAGATATTTGACTGTTTTTCAACGAATATTTGATGAAAAGGGCCAATAATTCAAATATCAGCATTCAAATTTGCTTCAAAATTGCAGGCAGGATAAATCTTGACATATCAAACGTGTTTGTTATTCAAATTTAAATTTTATCTTTTATAGTTTTCTATTGAAATATACGACGAAATGTCTAAAAAAAAATAATAAAAAGAAACTCATTATATTTTGAAACTAAAAATCTAAAATTTTGTTTGAAAACTAAGGAGTATCTCCCCCATGCATAGCTTTGACCTTAGCTTAATTTTGGCTTTTCTATTTAGATAGTTTGTTTTATTTGTTCTGTACGCGTAATTCGATTAACTGTCTTCCAAATGTTTAAATCGATCTGTCTTGTACGATTTATACATAACAATACTTCAGTTGTTGATGGATCTTAGCATATTAAACTTTTTTCCGATAAATACTCAATCTCTAAATCTTTATATTGTTTTAAATACAAGACGAATCAAATCAACAGGTTATGGATTTACCTCCCCCCCCCCCCGATGGTTAAGGTGTAAATTATCAGGAACTCGCCCGCGTATGTTCTATTTATGGTAATATAAGCAATGTCATGATTCAGGCCAAGTTTGGTACAATGAGCGTAGTAGTTTCATGGGCGAAGGTTTGTCAAAAAGAGTAACCGACAGACGACGGACGCCAGGTGATGGAAGGTAAGCTTGGTTAGCTAAAATAAAAGCACATTCTGCAAACTCCCCCGCCGGTTCATTATCAGCAATTCGCCTGGGTATTTTCTATTTTCTATTTATGGCAATATAAGCCATGTTGACTGGTGCACCAAACACATTTTTGAAAACGAGACATCGTATTGATGATTCAAGCCAAGTTTGGTACAATTACCTTAGAAGTTTCATGGACGAAGGTGTTTCAAAAAATTACTGACAGACGATTGACGCCAGGTGAGCCTGGTAAGCTCAAAAAGGCATATTCTGCAAGATCATGACTATAAAGTGCAATAGAATTCTTGAAAATATTCTAGATAGGAAGTCGCCATGGCAAGATATTCACTCACCGTTTCGAGACAGCAACAATAGTAAATCGCCGCGGTCAGATATTAACTAGTCGTGGCGAGAAACAAACTCGCAACGGCAAAATAGTAAGTCCCCACGCCGAGATATTTACTTGTCTTAATGAGATAGTAACTCGCCACGGCAAGATAGTAAGTCGCCGCGGAGAAATATTAATTCGCCGTGGTGAGATTGTCTTTTTTTAAGACTCGCCTTAGCGAGAAATTTGCCAGGGCAAGATATTTAGTTGCCGCGGCGAGATAGTTGTTTTTGTAGTTAGTAGCAACAGCGAGATAAAAAAATTACATGTCAACAATACGCTTCGTTATATATTTAAATAAAAAAAAAAACAAAATTACCGACAGACGATTGACGAAAGGTGAGCCTGGTAAGCTAAAAAGCATATTCTGCAGGATCATGACTATAAAGTGCAATAGAATTCTTGAAAATATTCTAGACAGGAAGTCGCCATGGCAAGATAGTAACTCACCGTTTCGAGACAGTAACGATAGTAAATCGCCGCGGCGATATAATAATAAGTCGTGGCGAGAAACAAACTCGCAATGGCAACAGAGTAAGTCCCCGCGCCGAGATCTTTACTTGTCTTTGTGAGATACTAACTCGCCATGGCAAGATAGTAAGTCGCCGCGGAGAAATATTAATTCGCCGTGGTGAGATTGTCTTTTTTTTAGACTCGCCTAAGCGAGAAATTTGCAACGGCAAGATAGTAAGTTGCCGCGGCGAGATAGTTGTTTTTGTAGTTAGTAGCAACAGCGAGATAAAATAAAATTACATGTCAACAATACGCTTCCCTATATATTTAAATAAAAAAAACAAAATTATCGACAGACGATTGACGCCAGGTGAGCCTGGTAAGCTTAAAAGGCATATTCTGCAGGATCATGACTATAAAGTGCAATAGAATTCTTGAAAATATTCTAGATAGGAAGTAAATAAATAAATAAATAAATAAATATCTTTATTTAGAGAGAGTGACTTATTTGGATTACACCAATTTTCAATAAGGCTCTCTTAAAAACAAACATAAGTTAACACATAAATATAAATATATAAACAAGAAAATATAAACACTACTGTAATATATCAATCTATACAAATAATATACACAATAAATTAGTTAATAGAAAAATATCAGAAATTCAGCAATTTGTAGGCATTTTTGAATTCAAAATCAGTTTTCGAGTTTTTAATTGAATTAGGTTGAGAGTTCCACATTTTAGGTACTCGTTTTGTATAATTCTGTATTTGGTTTTGGGACAATGAAATTGTCTGAAGATGAAAATCTTGTATTGTATGATTCATTGTCCTTTGCAGAAACAAGCAGATCTGATAAATATTTTGGAGCTAATTTATATTTTGCTTTAACCACCAATAATGCCTTGTGGTAAAGTATTCTTTTTGTTATTGGAATAATTCCACATTCCTCAAATAGTTTGCTAGAAGGTTTTGTAAAATTGTGTTCATCTAGGATAATTCTTGCAGCCCTTTTCTGTAATTTTAGAAAGCTGTCAATTAGATATTTACTACAGTCACCCCAAACCGAACAACAATAATCAAAATGGGGAAAAATATACGCATTATAGAAAAGAACTCTCGTCTTGTGGTTCAAGTATTTCTTGATTCTTCTGAGTAATGCTAAAGACGAATTGACCTTTTTCGTAATATAGCTTATATGTTCAGTCCATGAAAGACTTGCTTCAATGAAAACTCCAAGTACCTTTTCACACTGACTTTCACTAATTTGATTGCCATTGAAAGATATATCAAAAGTTTCACTAGAAACGGTATAAAGTTTCTGTTTTGAGCCTATACACATCGACTTTGTCTTGGACACATTTACAACCATTCTAGTTTCATTGCACCATTGCGAAATATCTTCAAGTACCGAATTTAGTGCTTGATTTATACAGAATTTGTTTTTCCCAATCGCCGATATAGTACTATCGATATAGAAGTCGCCATGGCAAGATAGTCACTCACCGTTTCGAGACAGTAACGATAGTAAATCGCCGCGGTGAGATAATAACTCGTCGTGGCGAGAAACAAACTCGCAACGGCAACAGAGTAAGTCCCCGCGCCGAGAATTTTACTTGTCTTTGTAAGATAGTAACTCGCCACGGCAAGATAGTAAGTCGCCGCGGAGAAATATTAATTCGCCGTGGTGAGATTGTCTTTTTTTAGACTCGCCTTAGCGAGAAATTTGCCACGGCAAGATAGTTAGTTGCCGCGGCGAGATAGTTTTTTTTTGTAGTAAGTAGCAACACCGACATCAAAAAAATTACATGTCAACAATACGCTTCCCTATATATTTAAATAAAAAAAAACAACAACAATAAATCTTTATTTTATATGCCATTTTTCTATGTTATTATGTTAGTTATTAGCGCCTCATTACATGCAGATATATCAGATTTATAATATTCTGACATGTTTCTAAAGGCAGTGTTTCAAAATAGGTATTTAGTAGATATAACATTCCAATTTCATGTTTCAACAGTCAATTTATTTTATAACATGCGTTTAAAAGAAATAAACATATCATATTACATCAGTATTTTTTCTAATTTTCAAAAAGAGAAAAATGAATCCTTCAATATATTGTTAAGACAGAATAGTCATCTGTAGTGAGAACAAAAGCTATTTCTGTAAATATTAGCAAAATTAGAGTTCCCCTTGTATAAAAGCACTGCAATGAAATAGTATGTTGAGATAATATTTTAATCAATGTATTAAATTACAGGTGTCAGCTTTGTGTATCAGATCCCACGTTAGCTGTATACTGGTGTACACAATGTGAACAAGTTATGTGTCGTGAGTGTACTACTGTACATCTTACGGAACCTACATCATCATCACATACTGTAGTGTTGATTTCCAGTGATTATAACTTCCAAATCAAAGGTATACAGATTAATGGTATAGCCAGTCTGTGTGAAGGAGAATTGGTTATAAGTGATCATAATGGTAAACAGTTAATAACATGTGACATCAGAGGACAGAACTTACAATACATTCCGGTACCTTTTGTACCATATAGATTAGCTGTTATAGATAAAAACAATGTCGCTGTTACAGCATTTTATGATGAGAAAGTGTTCATTGTTGATGTAAGACGGGAAATTGTTAAAAAAGAAATTAATACAAATAAGAACTGCTATGGCATTATGTACAGAAATAACCATCTATATGTAGGTTGTTATGCCTCACTGGTAGAAGTAGACATGTCAGGGGAGATACTACGTACAATGCCACTCAGTATTACACCTTATTATATATGTAGTGGTACAGAAGGACGTATATACTGTGCTGACAACGGTAATACTGTGTACTGTATTGATACAGACGGTAATACAGTATTTACAGTTACTAAACCTGACATGGACGGTATATCTGGTATTACTACTGACAATGAAGGGCATGTTCTTGTTGTATGTGACAGGTCCAATAACATACACATGATCACTCCTGATGGTCAGCGGTGTCAGGTTATTATCAAAGATACACCAAAAGATATATTTCACTTGCCATTCATATGTTATGACTCAATATCAAAATCATGTGTTATTGGTCTTGCTGAAAAAGTGTTTGTTTACAAAACATGAAATTACAAACACTTATACAAATGTTTATAAAAATATTGTGTTATATGAAAGATGACATTTTAATGGGTTTTTTTTAAATTAAAATCTGTAAACATCTATACATTTTTTATTTTAAAACTTATAATTGTATCGATTATATTGTATCGATCCGACACTTAGTAAAAAAACTTTTTTTTTTGTTGCTGCATATAGACATCACGATAAAATATGCGAATAGTACAAGCAAAACAACGTCTATTTTATTAAAACCTTTGTCCGTGCTTTTGTCAAAATATAAATTAAATTAAACAAAAAACTTAGAGATAAATAAAAAACCTTGTACAAACTCTAAAAACAACAAAACTAACTGATTTTCGAAAGCTAAATCTTTAGCCCGAAAGTAAAATATTTTGACAAGGAGACTACAATTGTTGGTGTTGGTGTTGGTATGCAGTTCCAAACAGATTTTGTTCGAACTTTTTTATCAAAAATGGATTCAGCTTTTCATCAAGAATATTTCTTTGGGCCTGATTCTGTGCTTCGGTTCATCACCTATTTTTACCAATGTGGAGACAAATGATACAACAAAAATATGTATCAGCTGCTTTATCAATATGTAAAGCGTGAGTACATGCATTCAGTCATAACTTCATGTCCAAAAGTACGCATATTTGCAGCAGCTTAAATCGCTGTAGCGATTTTGTTTTAAATAAGACCCTAATAAAACATATATGTATCATTTTCTAATTTTTTACCGCTACTCTTGGGATATTTACCGAAATAATCAAATAAAAATATTTTCCATGTACCTTCATGTAAATTTCACTCAAATTTTAAAGAAATTCGATGTTGGAGTGATTGATAAATGATTTACGCAAACCAACAAACCAATGAAAAGGCACCAAATGGATTGCCGATGGATTACTTATTTGCATATAGGGTTCTTGTTTGTTGTTTATTCGGATGGCCAATAAACAAACAGAATAAAGGTTTGTTTACTAATTTACATAAAAATGTTTAGGTAAATCTGAGAGTAAAATTTGCAGAACCAATATGCAGTTACCATTTACCTTTATTAAAACTAATTTGTTTACAGGTAAAAAGTTTTTGTTGACACTTTGTCAAGTAATTACATAATTAATTTTTTGCTTTGCAATCGAGATTAACTCCCGACCCACGTGTTTTGGTTAATCGATAGACCCCAAGGCATTATAACAATAAATACAGGTGTTCAGTTAACTAGGTATACTCCCTCTGTTTTCGACTCAAATTTTCTGTTAAAATAACAAAGAAGAGTAATGGAAAACTTTTTAATCCTTTGTTGTAAAATTATGGTAATGCATGGCAGAAGGCGGCAAAAAATTAGCTTTCCATTGGTGTATGCCATGCCATCCTCTTACATTTACTTAATAAGATATTTGGAGAAAAGTCGCAGCAAATTTCGTTGTGGCTACTTTAATTATGTTTTTTTTTTTTCATTGATGGATCGTGTCCATCTTGATTCAAATATTCATGTAAGTGTGAGTATTGTCCTCTTTAAGCGGCTGTGTTGTTGTATTTTCATGTTAAAACCACCGACCACAATATGTATTTTATAGGATTTATTCTTAGATATGTAGTAAACCATGAAAGGATATGGAGTAAATGCATATGAGCCAAAGTCAAAGTCTAAAAGGCAAAAAGACAAAGCAGGTTGAAAACCAAAGGAAACATGGTCGTCCGCAATGGTCCTGACATGATACAGACACTGCATCAGAAATGGGGGATTAAACCTCCCCGTACATTGCGTTAGTGTCTGGTCCTAACTCAACAGAAATTGCTGTTGAAAATTTGTAGACAGTAAAAAGAATGATAATCTTAGTATTAAGTAAAAAAAATGTTGAGTCAGATTTTGGACAAAACCTTCAAATTTTTCCAAAGGGGACTGATATCTATTAAATAGACAATAACAGTACATTGACTTGACATAAACGGAATATAAGGATGAGGCTTAAAAACGCAGGAAAATGCCAGCCTTTGGCGAGTATTTTCACCATTGTGAGCCAAATCCTTATGTAGAGATTATGTCAAGTCAATGTAATGTTATTGTGTTTATACTGCAATTATATTAACCAAGCGAATTTTAGATAAAATTCATCGATTTAAAAAGTGAAGCGGACGTCGCTAGCTTTAGATGAATCCATCTTTTCTTGCAACGTCATGGAACAATCTCTAAGGAAACACATTGTTGACGTCATTGAGAAAGTGTTATACGGTCAGTGACTGTATATCACTTATGTTTATACAGTCAATGCAGTTTACTTACGCAAATAGAGAGGTTGCAGTATAAAGAACTTTCTAATGATCGGATGAGAAATTTTTGAATGGTGAATGAAAGTATATGGAGTAAATGCACGTGAGACGAAGTCTCTACAAATACATAGAAGCCTTGCTCAATTTAAGGCGGTAATAGAAATAACTTTGTCTAATGAGAATGCCTGTATAATTTGTGCTAGCTCTCGTGTAACGAATCAACTATTAAACATACACTTCGTAAGCAGGAGAGCCTAAAATATTACTGTAAAAGTGTAGGACATTGCTATCTTTCAAATTAACATCTTCCCTTTTCTCATTCATTTTAGAACTGTGATGATCATTTTCGTAAAATTCGAGATTTAAGTCCAAAACATGAAATGGAACTGAGATTTAGCTTGACTGTTCATTTGAAGAAAATATCATATAATACTTATATCAAAGTTAAACTGGATGTCATTGGTTTATACAAATTTCCGATATCAAAAAAGGACTGACGTGTTACTTGATTGTACATTTAGGCAAGATCTTATTGCAGTCTAAAAAATGACATGTAACTTGATTGTACATGTAAAATCATGTTTTACGTGTTTTACATCCTTTCGTAAAATATGTAGGCAAGATCTTATTGCAGTCTCAAAATAGGACTATGTTATGTTTGTTGACGATCCCGCATCCATGACCTAAATACAAGACATGGATGTAGCGTTGTTCATCATTTAGCAAGTGGATTTTGCTCAAAACGGTGCTAGGAGCCGTCTTGAGCTTGCTATGAGGTGGGAGTGTTTGCTCTTTATTGAGGCCTCATGGGGACTTCAAGATAAAGAACAACAATAAAAGCCTAGTTCCATTTGCTTTATCTTGCCTTGTATGTATAGGGATTTTGTCACTGATCATTTTATTTGTTCATTAACATGTTTCTAGATTATACATTTACACAAAAAATCATTGTAGTCTCAAAATACAAAATTACCGAAGTTGCATATTAAAAAAAACAGTAAATTTCTTTATGCTGTACATGTGTTTCAAGGAGTAACCTCTCATCAGCAGCATTAGAATCAAAATAAGGAAAGCCATAATAAAAAAATAGTCCAAAAAAAGTATTTTAAGCAAAAATATCGAAATAGGAGGTCAAATCTAGTACCAAGGAAATCCACCGAGTGCCATAAACGGAATGAATGAATTGAAAATCAGTCTCTCCGTGAAGTCCTTGCAAAGGGACAAAAATTCCGTGAACCACGATCCATCAACTGGGATCAAAATTTTAAGCTACTTATGGATGCTGTAGAGGACTATGCCAGAAAATGGATTAAACGTGAACAAGATGAAGACCTGGATTCTCTTTCGGAGTGGGTTAAGGCTGTGAGGTCCAAGATTCTTAAACGAATCAGTCAGCTACAAGGGTCAATGAGAACTAAAGCATCATCCATTTTCAAAAATGCCGATGTTGCTAGATACTTGTCCTCCATTCATGACAAATATGTCGTTGTTCCGGCAGATAAGGCCCCTAATAACATCATTTTCATTTGTAAAAATCATTGCCTCGATTGTTTAAAGAAAGAACCAGGCATTGGAAATACCCAGGACAATCCAACATACACAGCTACTACTCTGTCTAAGGAGGAGATATTGCGGAACCATAGATCTGTTTTGCTTTCCTTTGGGATTTCAACCAAAGATGAAGACACTGAACTCCCCTCCTTGTACTGGGTACCAAAATTACACAAATGCCCATACAAACAACGGTACGTCGCTGGAACTGCTAAATGTTCTACAAAACCTATTTCTAAGCTATTAGCATCCATCTTGACAGCTGTAAAAGAGGGCCTTCAAAAATATTGTGATACTTGCTTTTCAAAAAGTGATGTAAATGAAATGTGGATATTAAAAAACTTTAAGGATCTGCTTGACATCTTAAAATCGAGATGATTATCACACTGTAACAGCATTAAAACTTATGACTTTTCCATGCTTTATACTACAATTCCTCATGAACAACTGAAATCACGGTTGAAAGATATAATTCATAGATGTTTCTCCCGCAAGAACGGCGAACAAAGATATAAGTACATTGTTATAGGCAGAGAACAAGCATACTTTGTGAAATACGACTCAGAATCACCGAAAAAATATACAGAGGAAGAAGTGATTAAAATGTTAGAGTTTCTGATCGACAATATATTTGTCCAGTTTGGAGGACTTGTTTTTCAACAGACTGTCGGGATTCCAATGGGCACAAACTGTGCACCTCTTTTAGCCGATCCATTTCTCCACTCATATGAAGCTGAATTCATCGAAGGGCTTCTTCAAAATAAAGATAAAAAAACTGGCCCAGTCCTTTAATTTCAGCTTCCGTTATATAGATGATATTTTATCACTGAACAATCCTCGCTTTGGTGATTTTCTTCATCTTATCTATCCAAAAGAGCTAGAAATTAAGGATACTACAGATACTTCCACATCAGCCTCGTTCCTTGACCTTCATCTTGAAATTGACAAAAGAGGTACACTACAAACTAGGCTATATGACAAACGCGATGACTTCACTTTTCCAATAGTCAACTTCCCCTTTCTTTGTAGCAACATTCCAAAAGCATCAGCATACGGAGTTTACATCTCCCAACTCATTCGCTACTCAAGGGCCTGTGGTCGATACAGTGACTACCTTGATAGAGCTCGGTTGCTTACAAATAGGCTACTTAAGCAAGGGTATGTTGCCCATAACTTGAGGTCATCACTACAGAAGTTTTACGGTCGACATCACGATCTTGTGGACCGCTATGAGATATCTGTTTCACAGATGACAACAGATCTTTTCTTTCTCTTTGCCATTAAAGTTTGTTTTTACTCTACCGGATTTGACTTAACTACCGGAGTTGACATGTTCAACAAGGTGGGTGTATTATAAGAAGCAGGAGATGCTTACTCTACCGGTGCACCTGATCTCACCCATGGTTTTTATTGGGTCCGTGTTGTTCATTTTTGTATATGTGCGTGTCTTCATTTTCTTTTCTGTGACGTGCTCACGTTGTGTCTTCGTTTCTTTGTTTTTCCGACGTTGCCATTGTCCTTGGATTGTTCTTTTCAGACTGACGGTTCGGTTGTCACTTACTTACTAACATGAATTGTCTAAAGGAACCAAATTTCATGATATGTTTTAGTTTTTAGACTAACGGTTCGGTTCAGTTTTCGTTTATTTTGAAACTTCATTGTTATCTTGACAAAATCTCATGTCGGATATCAATTTTGGATTGACGTGACTCTGGAGTGCATATTTTAAGAAACTGCTTTGCAAATATTTAATGATAGAATCTCTAGAAAATATTACATGGCAAATATCAAAGTGGCACTGGTATGTTTTTTTTTAATTTATTTTATTTATTTATTATTTATTTTTTTAGACAATATCATATGACACATGACAGATATTGTATTGAGGACTGACACTCTACTGAAGTGTTTTGTGCATGTGGAACAAAGCACATTTATCATACCAAGATGAGACTTTGTAATCCAGGTAAAAATATCACGAAATGCTGCTGGGTTGGTTATTTTCACACAATCCATTTACGAATATCACTGAAATGTTCTTCATTTTTACATGGGAGTAAAAGTCATAAAAGATGCCGAAGTCGTCCAAAATATTACTGGATTGCATTGTGGACAAAATATAATATCATATATTATTATTGGCTGATGAATTCTACATAATAACTGTTACTGAAACACATCTTAATCCACTATAAATTGATGATAACGCAGTTATGATGGACTCCTTTTCCACAAATATCATAAGAAAAGACCGTGTAACTGGCAATTTCGGAGGCTTAATTATTTATTCAAAATCTTTTATATCTGTAAACCGTCAGCCCCAATTAGAAACTGCAATCATGGACGAATCTATATGGGTACAAGTTCGGGGTAAGGGTCAAACATTTTTATTGTGTTACACTTATCGACCTGAGTGGACAGATGGACAATATTGGACACGACTAAATCATGAAATCAGCCTCGGCTATCAAATAAATAACAATATAGTACTGACGGGAGACCTGCATTCTGACTTGTTTAACTTATATGATAATAAACGTATTGACACAATGAATCTATTCAATTTGACTAACGTTATTGATAAACCTACAAGAGTGACGGACCACAGCCGTTTTTTACTAGACCCTATTATCATTACAGATACTTTTCAGTATCATTATTCAGATGTTTTGAAAGTAAGGTCAGATATAAGTGATCATGATGCTTCAGTTATATTCATAGAATGACCAAAATCTGAAGCGAAATCTTTTCAGAGAGAAATATGGTTATATAATCAGGCCGATACTAATAAATTTTGTGAAAAATTAGACACGACAGACTGGAATGAACTCTTTTGTAGTTACGAGGATGTCGACGAAATGTGTAAGACATTTACAGAGACATTTCTTGATTTTGCAAGGGAGTGCATTCCAACAAAGACTGTTACAATACGAAATACTGACCGACCTTGGTTTAATAATGAAATTAGGAAGGAAATTAAGAAAAGAGGCCGTTTTCGTAAAACTGCAATGAAATCTGATAGACCTACGAATATTAATGAATTTAAGCAACAGAGAAATAGAGTTAACAACTTAAAAAAAACAGCTAAAGAAAATTTTGAAAAAAAAATTCGATAATATCATCCTTGAAAATATTTCAAAACCGGAAACATATTTGAAAATTATGAGGATGTTAATAAAATCGAACAAAGGTTGTAATTGTATACCCCCCCCCCCTTTTCAAAACATAATTCAAGACTTGGAATTTTAAGATGTAGTCTATAGAGATGACGAGAAATGCAACCTATCAAACAAATATTTTTGTTCGATTTCATCATTGTCTGACGCAAATGTTCAACTTCCCGATTAACCCGTAAGAACCGACAATTTACTCTGTAATTTTGTCATTTCTGCGAACGAGATTAGTGACGTTATAAAAATATTGGATCCGAAGAATCAGGTCCAGACTTGATTAGCCACAAAATGTTAAAAATATCTCAAGAAAAAGTAGTAATTAAAGATTTATCCTCTCAACTTTGCAGTCTTTCAGCAGGGGTACCTCAAGGATCAGTCCTTGGACCCTTACTATTTATAATCTATATCAATGATATTGCCCAGAATCTTATATCTTTAGGAAACTTTTTGCAGATGACACTTCGTTCAACTATTCAAGTCATGATCAATTACAGATTAAAACTGCAATTGATCATGACTTGAAGGAGTTGGATGATTGGTTAAAAAAAATGGCTCATGTCATTTAATCCAGAAAAAAACAGAAATATTACTATTTTTCGAATACTGAAACCCATCAACTTCATTTCACACTAAATGGTAAGGAAATTCCAATTATGAATAGCCACAATCTCTTGCGAATTACATTTACCAGTGACGCAAAATGGAACTTACATGTTTAAAATATATTGTCAAGTATCTCTAGACATTTAAATGTACTTCGTAAATTAAAATTAGGCTCACTAGAAAAAATTTAAAGAAATTATATATTATTTACACGAGGTCAATTTTCGAAGATGCTTGTGAGGTTTGGGACAATTGTGGGGAAGGTAACTCAAATAAGCTGGAACAACTTCTACTAGAGGCAGCTAGAATTGTAACTGGTCTTCCGATATTCACAAGTGTATCTTTACTTCATAATGAACTAGGTTGGGAAACTTTGACAGAAAGAAAAAAGAAGAAAATTGTAAGTTTTTTTTTTATAATATTTGTCATAAAAATTCTCCTAAATATCTTTGTGATCTTATCCCACCGAAAAAAACAAAGTACCATAGTTGGAATAACTTGTGTCTAATCTAATTCCTAATCATATTTGGTAATTTGTTCTGTATCAGTTTTTAAACATCTTTGACTTTATGGTCTTCCAAACATTTAGATTTTATCTGCACTGAAGAGACATAAGTTGTCGAAATGCGCATATGCAGAATCAAAATTCACAGTAACTTCGGTATTTAGTTATTTGTTACCACTGGGTCGATGCCTCTGCTGGTAGACTGTTAGTCCCCGAGGGTATTCACCAGCCCAGTAGTCAGTACTTTGGTGCTGACCCGAACGCCGATTCTATTTGGAACCTTACAATATCTAATTTTTGTAAATTTTGTTGAAACTAAGGAGTATTTCCCCCTTTAAAGCTCTGTCCTTAGCTGATTTTGGCTTTATATTTAGATCATATTTGGTAATTTGTTCTCTATCAGTTTTAAACATCTTTGACTTTATGGTCTTCCAAACGTTTTGATTTTATCTGCACTGAAGAGACATAAGTTGTCGAAATGCGCATATGCAGAATCAAAATTCACAGTAACTTCGGTATTTAGTTATTTTGCATTTTGTGAGCAAAATAAATAAGTTTAAACTAAACCAAACTAAACTAGCTGATATTTGAAGGGAAATTTAAGACAAACTTTTATGATGGACATTAAATTCAGACTTACATTGTTTTCTGTTCGTACATGTGAAAAATTTGACTGACATCTGGTCAAAAACTTATGGTAAATATGAATATAGGACTGATGCTTTTTTTTTATTTGAATGTGGACAAAATCTCATGGCAAATATCGAAATGAGCCTGTTAAGTTACTTGAAATAACTGCAGTAAAATACCGAAGAAACAAAAGAGTGGTATTTACAAAAAGCCAAGTCAAAAGACATGACAAAAACGAGAACACAGACAACAATGACGTAAGACAGCTAAAAAGCACAGAAATAAAAAAATCAGCATTTAAAACCAAGAGACTCACAGTGTGAATTCCCATGAAAATGTGAGTGACTTCAGGTGCTCTGGAAGGGTAAGCGTGTCCTGCTCTGTTAACAGCATCATCTACACTGTCAGTTCGGAACGTATGTTCTTTTAAAATCTGCTACCTAAGATTGGTTAATGCTATTATCTAACCCTGGGACAAAACCAATTAAAATCCATGGTACATGTCACTTCTCAAACCCTCAAACAGTACAAAGATTTAATTGTCTTATGGAGAAAGTATAATATCTGATGACAAAGTGCGAATGCTTTATTACATGGTCGTACATCTGGACAAAACATTACATCATATATCAAATGGGAACAAAGTATATTCTGAAAATCTCAGCAGATACGAAAGTTGGAATTGTTCTCTAGACATTATATAATGAAAGCTTACAGAGAGGGACTGACATTTTACTCCATTATATATCTTGACGAAAATATTTTTTATGCCTATGCTGGTGGACTGTTAGTCCCCAAGATTTTTCAACAACCCAGTGGCCAGTACTTCGGTTCTGGTCCGAAAACCATTTTCTTAAACCTTCAATATCTAAATTAATGTTTTTTTGTTTAAAACTAAGCAGTACCTTCCTCTTGCTAATCTCTGTCTTAAGCTGATTTTGACTTTGCTATTTGGATTGCACATTTTTTGTGCATTGATTTCCGAATATTTTTATTGAATCTGCACTGAAGAGATATAAGTCATCGACATGTGCATATATGCAAGAAGTAAATTTTAAGTTACTTTGGTATTTTGTTATTTATACATCAACAAGAGACTGGCAAAATAATTCGTTTAACTAGTGGTAAAACATCTTAGAGGGACTGACATGTTACTGACTTGAAAATTTGGAAAAAAATCATAGACTGACATCATAATGACTTGTGCATCCTGGTAAAATCCCTTGTTAATTTGTACTTTTCTTTGTCGAGATATAGCCATTTTTCTGTGTTTAAAGTACCTTAAAGGCAAGAATGTTTGTTAAGGCAAAGAGGAATAACTAAAACAAAATACTTCATATTTCGTCACAACAAACACTGTTCTTTTCATTATAATATTATACTGAATTAAATAAAGTTCCACAGTTAAGGATTAATAATGTAATATGTAATAAGAAAAATACAAAATTGATTCATATGGATTGAAATATTAATCATTAATCTTTTTTATTCAAAAGTACAAATTTACAATCAAGAGACATTTTAGAGAACTAACAGTTTATACTAAAACAATTCAAAAGGTATTTTCATTCAGTCAATTATCCTATTTATTTATTTCTATTGGATGTATAATGAAGGTTCATTTGATTTATTTGATGTTTCTCATGGCGAGATGTTTTCTTAAAAAAAGAATCATTTCGTATAATGCTTTCAAAACATAACAAAAATAACAGTACCCACTATCACCATACTGGAACAATCTATTTTTTTTTATTAATTTTGTTGACTGCATATGATTGTCAATACAATTCTTCGAAGTATTTCATAACCTAAAAAGACCAAAGATAGAACCTTCGGCTTGGAAATTAACTTACAGTGAGGTTCCTCACTGTGTTGAAGACCGTACGGTGACCCTTAGATGCTTTGTTTTGGGTCATTTTAACCTGGATATGGGATGTTGTCTCCTTGACATTTACCCCATTTCCTTTCTTTTTCATATTTACAATAGAATTTCAATTAAACTTCCTTCAACTGTAAAAATTATTCGATAAATAAATTTCAATATGACCTGTAAGTTTAATAACAAACAAAAGATAATAGTTAACCCACAATGACTGAAAACTACTACCACAAACCACAATTAAGAAGTTAAAAGCACTAGAAAAACACAAAAGAAAGACAAGAGACAAAAGTGAAAAATTATAGAAAATCGGGATGGGTTTGGTACCGGCATCAACAGCCAGCGAAAGGGTTAAACCGGGTAATGCGTACCCAAACCTCCCCTCTCTCTATCCCGTTTCCCTATAGTATAAAAACATAGGAATAAAACAAAATACATGTAGACTACTAACTGTAAGACCTCTCCAGAATAAGGAAAGCATATGATAAAACGTAATTTAGAAAGATGGGTAAAGAGTGTTCACCGCTAAACTGCCGGCTATCTCAAGGAATCTAGTCTGCTAGTAAATCATTGTCGCACTACGGAAGGAAAATCTAACTAAAAACTTTCCGAAGTGCATGGTAAAGACTCGTCGTGTATTTCAGTAGACATTGGTAGTATCAGATGCTGGTATATGTGTAAAATCTTTAGGTCACTGTATTCCAAAGCGAGTTTAACAGATTTGTGAAAAAAAAATCACGTCTATATCCACTTTTACGAAAAGAATGAGTTACTTTTCTGTACTTTGACTTTTGTAATTCATATACATTATTTAATCTACCAACAACGCTTCTTTTTAGAAAATATAGTGTTTCGCAAAAAAAAAATATGACATATCACATCGCAGATTTATTAAACAGAGGTTTCCAAGGGTTTCCCGCTCATTTGGCAATTCTGCAACTTGCAATTCCCACACCGGAATTTAACATGTCAAAAACATGAACCGGAACTTGCATTTTTCATAGACTTTAAAATCTCATACGACAACGTCCCAGTTTTTTCTGGATTTTTATCAGTTTCTGGCATTTCTAAACAACACTTCCATAAAATCAAGGGTGTATATGTCCTTTGTCGCTGTTGGCGAGTTACGTCATATTATGATATCACATGTTCATATAAAGCTGAATAAATATGTTCAGGGAATGCTGACGTTTTGAAATGTAAATGAACTGTTTTAAATCACAAAATACCGCATTTACTATGAAAGTAAGTGAGAACCGAACCGTCAGTCAAAGAACGAACAATCCATGGACAATGGCAACATCGGAAACACTAAGAAACAAGGACACCACTTAAGTACGGGACAAAAAAGAAAAATGAAGACACACATACAAATGAACAACACGGACCCATTAAAAAAATTTAGTTTCTGCATATGGCCATTTGGACATTTTATGTCCCTTCAGTGCATACCAAATCAAAATATTTGGAAATCTATAAACCGAAAAGTGTGTAAATAGTACCTACTTTTCAAAAAAGATTTTTATATTGCACAAAATATTGTTCTTCGATATTTTACTTCAAAGAATATTAAGATTGATGCAATCAAATAATGGTAC
The DNA here is from genome assembly GCA_002080025.1 of Modiolus philippinarum. Lineage (NCBI taxonomy): Eukaryota > Metazoa > Mollusca > Bivalvia > Mytilida > Modiolidae > Modiolus > Modiolus philippinarum. Next base: position 52,676 of record MJUU01072507.1, read on the forward strand.
GTAAACATCTTTTGTCTGTGTTTAAGGCGGGGAACTTAGATAACACTAACAGAAGATATTATAAAGTAGAAAATGTTGTAGTAAAAATGCTTCATTAAACTGATAATATTTCTTTTAAATGTCTTTTGATTTTAGTTCTGATTACCTTTAGAAATACAAATCTTAAGTTCGGAAAAAGAAAAATTGGGTAATTTGTGCATGAATGTTTCATAATGTAATACTTATGTCGGAAGTTATGCTTTTTAATGTGAATGTAAGAATTTCAGGATTTTTGTTTAGATAAATTCATTCCCGTGTGATTTTTACTTGTATGTCTGGTACGAAAAAAGTAAAATAATTATATCATCATGGCTGATATAATTTATCAATAAACATGAAATTTTACAGTTAAATACCTGAATATAACTGATTGTCTTATTCTTAATAAGGCAAATCTACCGAAAAGCAATCAAAAATAGATATTCTAAATTAGTACAGATTCAATTCATATTGCTGTTAATCACCCCATCATGCTTCATCACTAAACACAGAGGACTTTGGCTCCGTGTCATGAAGATCCACGAATTTCTATTGAATAACAATATACTGAAGTTACAGAGAATTAAGTTTCTGCATATGCGTATTTCGACAACTGATGTCTCTTCAGTGCAGATCAAATCAAAACTTCTGGAAATCCATAGAATGAAATGTGTGTTAAAGACTGTGTATTATAAAATGTTTTAAAAACCCGGAGCCGTGTTTTCTATGCTTTTTTCACAACATTTCTTTCGAAAGAAATTCTCTGCGTTTGAATTTGAGGTATGATATGGGTGTTTATAGAGTTGACCATTGAATTAAACATTAAAATTTTGCTGCTTTGTCCATTGAATGATACCTACATTACAGACAAATAATCCATGCAAGACATCAAACTACAAATGGAACCGTACAAAACAGTGATCAAATTATTTCAATTTTCAATGATAACAGCAGGTATATCGACTTTATCCTAACTTTTGACAATCAGAAGTTTTATGTCGACCTTTTTTTACCCACAAGAACTGAAACTTAATAAAGCAAACAATAATTCTAAATCCTGCCTATTTTTTTATTTTACTATTATCGTTGACCCCGGTAAAATTAAAACTTAAATTTATGATAAAAATGATTATTTTGATTTCACTATAATTTGAAATATCCCTTTTCTTGACGGCGACATTCCTGTAGCTCCATCATATTCATGTATATATCTCAAC
>MJUU01072510.1:15545-53883 GCA_002080025.1 Modiolus philippinarum
AAGATGCATTGTTGCACAAAGAACTTGGCACAGATCATCGTTTTCATGTCTTCGTGTGTTTCTTGGACGAATTATTATCTCCATAAAGAGCAGGGTATTGCTGCTCATGTCTTGTCAGCTTTTGCGTCTTGTCAGCATTCCCAAACCTTCCATTCAGGTCTCTTCTTTAGAATTAAATTTCAAATTGTACTTGATCAAGATGGTGTTGTCCTTGTTTAGTCTATGTTGAGTGTACAGCAGGGAACCCATAATATGTAATAGGTTTCTGGTATAAAATCAAAATTCTTTGAATATTTGTCTCTAATGGTTTGATTGCCATTGATTGGCTAGTGTGATCAAATGAAGATGTCCACCAGTAAATACTTGCTGACTGTCAGAAAGGCATGTTTTCTTGATGAGCTATCATCATTATAATTAGACCCATAGTAAAAAATGAGTAATTACATTGTATGCACAACACAGACAGGCAATTATTCATATCATACAGGAGCAGTGTACATAAAATATCAATAGATAAGATACTGATCATTGCCATCATAGACACTAATCCACCAGTCCTTTTGGGACTTTGATTGTCAAAAAAGCCCAACAAAGAAGTACAGTAAAACATGATCAGACTTAAAATAGAGTCCAAGTTAATGGTGGTGTTTGCTCTACCAAAGTTTGAGAGACTGAAGTTCAACTGTATAATTTACAATGTTAGCTTGATTGTGGCAACTGAAAGCCAGGTGAGCGATATAGGCTCCAGGGAGCCTCTGGTTATGAATTGTGATTATGATAAGTTAACAGTCAACAAAAGAGTAAATGCAAGAATGATGAAGTAGTAACATAACCCTGGATATCTGTGAAACATCATAATTTCTAAGATAACCAAGAGAGATTTTATTTTAGTTTACATCCAAACTTGTTAAGCAAATATCAAAGTTTCAGCAAAAAAGTAAAGTAAAACCTGACAGATCTGAAAATAGCTTACTCAACACAACTTTTCATCGTTCAGCTTCAGGACAAATATGGAACCAAAACCTATAACCCATGTATCCTAGACAAGCTAAAAAACTGACGAAACAAAATTCTAATGCAAAATTTATTTAACAGATTATTTGATTGGTCAGAACTGATGGTTATGAATTACACTATCTGGGATAAAGTACACAAAGAGTGTTTCAGTTACAAAATACCCTGGTCTAGGAAAACACCATGAATTGCTAATGATTTGCTGGTAATTACACTGACATTAATGACTCTGCCAATACAATGTATGTTGCTATGTAGTAAGGAACAGGAAGTTTCCTGGTGTTTACACCAAAATTTGCTGGTGTTTACAGTGTAAAAAATGTCAGACCTAAGTGTTTTGTAACTTAAACACACTGTGTGTACTGCAGGGTCCTTGTCAAGTCTAGTTTCTTGTGTAAAGTTTGTTCTCATTGCATCACATGTTCCACTGTATCCCAGTACAAAAGTTATTTCAGCATAATTTGGACACCATCAATCATGATATTATTGGTTCAAATTATACTACAGACCTTAAGCTTATCCAAATTTGTGGAAAATTCCTTTGATCTTTTGATTTTTCCTTTGATCTTTGACAATTTTGGCAAATCTCACATGAGGCAATTTTCAAAACTTGACAGGACATTTACAGTTCAGTGAAATACAAATAAGACACAAATTGTTGTTTGATTGCATTAGAATCACAATAACATTACTTGAATATGTAGGAATTTGACGGTCATAAATATCTGTTTATACTAGTAGGCTCCGCTACTCATCACCTGTAAACTGAATTTTGACTGTCAAATCTACAAACAACACACTGACACTCAAATAATATACTGTAATTGATTAAATATATGATGATAACAAACTCAAACACCAGTGTAAAGCAATAGTTTGCATACAGCTTCTAAAAGAGATAAACTAATTCCACACAACAGACAAATTAATGATGACTGTAATCATAACCATGAAAGTTATCCATATTATATATTAAGGAGGTTCGCTCCTCATGTTTTGGGATTTCTGTTAGATTTTTGGACTCCTCTGCTTTTATCTTTTTAAAAGCATGATATGGGTTTTTGCCAAAAATTCCCTTTGTTTTTTTCATTAATTCATTTGCTACCTCTTTTTAGCATTCTGACAAAATTTCATTGAATCCTTTATATACCCCACCACACGAAGTGGCAAGGTATCATGTAATACCCTCAGTCGTGTGTCCGTCTGTCTGTCCGTCTGTCCCCCAAAGGTTTCCGACAGATAACTTGTGAACGAAATAACACATTGTCTTCAAACTTGGTATGCAAGTTGTTTAGCACAAAAATCAGGTCAAGTTCGATTTTCGTTTCAGAGGTCCAAGGGGTTCTGGAGTTATGCCCCTTGAAACTTTGAAATTTTGTGAATTTTAGGGTTTCCGACTGATAACTTTTGAACGAAATAATACAGGGTCTTCAAACTTGGTATGTAAGTTGTTTACCACAAAACTCAAGTCAAGTTCGATTTTGGGTTCCGAGGTCCAAGGGGTTCTGGAGTTATGGCCCTTGAAACTTTGAAATTTTGCGAATTTTAGGGTTTCTGACTGATAACTTGTGAACGAAATAACTCAAGGTCTTCAAACTTGGTATGTAAGTTGTTAACCACAAAACTCAGGTCAAGTTCCATTTTGGGTTCCGAGGTCCAAGGGGTCCTGGAGTTATGCCCCTTTAAACTTTGAAATTTTGCGAATTTTAGTGTTTCCCACTGATAACTTTTGAACGAAATAACTCAAGGCCTTCAAACTTGGTATGTAAATTGTTTAACACAAATCTCAGGTCAAGTTAGATTTTTGGTTCCGAGGTCCAAGGGGTTCTTGAGTTATGCCCCTTGAAACTTTGAAATTTTGCAAATTTTAGGGTTTTGTACTCATAACTTGTGAATGAAATAACACAGTGTCTTCAAACATGGTATGTAAATTGTTTACCACAAAACACAGGCCAAGTATAATTTTGGGTTCAGTGGTACACATTGTTGTGGAGTTATGCCCCTTTTAACTTAGAAATTTTGTGAAACGTGGCGGGTTATCATGTAATCCACCATTACTATTTTTATTTTGTTACATTTATTCATGGTAGAAAATTGCTAAGGCCTAAAAAAAAATTAGTTGCGTTTCCGGTTATGGTCCTCTGAAAAATTTGGGTCGGTAGGTCGGATTTATTTTTTATTTTTTTTATTATTTTTTTTACTTCAGATCGATTTCTTTGTGATTTCGACGATTCTGGTCACTAATTTAGGGTGACCCGGAAAATATACCGTTTCCGTTCCTGAACTTACTGTAACCGGAAGTAAAAAACAATGGAACAAAACAAATGTTGTTGGCTTCTCTCGGGTACATCGAATTACCGGAATCCCCCTAATTTACAGGAATCCCCGTGTATTAACCGAAATCCCCCTGGAAAAGACCGAAATCCCCTATTATGGTCAGAAAACACCAATAAATAAAAAGATTACACATTCTTTTACTATATTATTGTGTTTTTATAAAAATTATGTCTTGTATTTACACTGTAGGAGCATTTTATCAACCGACTGTTCAGATACGTATAAAAATCATTATGGGGGACATTAAGGGAGGTAACCAAAGTACTGAACACACACTGGTTCAACAAAATTGTTATACATTTAAGATCAGTTGTTGGTCACTCTGCATTATCCTGGATGTGTCAGACTGACAAGATAGAAATCTTGGCTACATTACATGTGGGACTTTTCAAAATCAAAAAGATCAATTTGAAATATTTATGAAAAGTTATAAAAATGATAAAGATAAATAATTTGATTTAATTTATACTCGATAAAGAGGGGAAAAATTGAAAATTGATGAACGAATTTTTTTTTGGAGAAAAATATAGAACAAAAATCCCTATGAAAAAAAATTAATAGTTAATTTAAAAAGAAGGAAGATTCGTTCTTTACAGATAATTTAATTAAATTTAATTAATTTATAAATCTGTAAATATTAATGAATATTAACTGAAATAAAATTGAAATAGCAGAAAAATGGAGATGACATCAATCATCTATGACAAGATGCATTTATGAACAATGTTAAAGCTGTGCTTTACACATGCAAAGCAGAGTTTTTATATATTCAACGTGAAAAGGGAAATAAATAAGTATAATTTATATACAAACGAATTAAGAAAAATACTTAATTTTATTTTTTAATTCATTTTATCGATCTATTTATTCATTATTATTTTTGAACATTTTTAAATCTTTTATTTTCATTCATGGAATGTAAATATGTTATGTTTGGTGATGAGTAATGCAGCCAAGATTCTTAATCTTGTCAGTTACAAGCCTGTTAAATGCAGAGCAATCATAAAATTTAATTACCTGTACAATGAAGGGTTTAATCAGGGGGACAATTATTGTGTTTATTGCAATTATGGAGTGACACGTTTTGACAACTATCATAAATATCCTTGATCAATTATGTTTTGAACTTAATTATCCAACAATATCCAATTAGGACATCAAGTAATAAGACTTATTATTTATACATTTATAAATCAGAAATTCGGTGCATTGCATTTGCGCCAATTAGTATTTCATTTGCGCCAAAAAAATATTTCATTTATGCCACAAACTGTACTTCATTTGCGCCAAATTAAAAACTTTACATTTGTGTCAAATACGGGTAAATAGTATAGAAATAAGTAAAAATACTTTAACATTTTATACTTTTTACTTGTATTTCCTTCTTATGTTCGGCAGCATTACTTGCTCATCGCGGAGAGTTTGAAGTAGGATTTCAAGCAAGATATTTTACTTACATGTAAACTCCTTTGTCTTTTTGTCCTTTGGATTTCGGCTCTTAGTGACAATTCTGTTCGTTAATTTTGTTATTACCCCCATTCGTAACAATGTACAATCAATCATCTTTAAAGGTTCAGAGTACCAAAACTATTCATAAGGAAAAAATTATACAACCAATGAAAATAAATGAGATGCATTTAGTTTCAACATCCTCCTCTTAACCTGTTTGATCTGGATGCAACTAATATGATCTAAACGAACCAGTGAAATAAAAATATTAAATAAATATTTAATAGTAAATAATACATTAAATATTTTCCAGCGATATATTCAATATTAAAATATTAAATAGTATATTAAATATTGCTTCTGCTTCCTATTACCTGAAAATTTACCTGTAACATTTTTACCTGAGAAATGGGGCAAGTAAAATACAAGCTTGTGGCGCAAATGAAATAGCGCACTTTTCAAAAATTGACGCAAATGCAATGCGCCCCAGATATTATAATGTTATATATTATTTCTTATGCACACAACAATGATGTTTTTTTTTTCAGAAATTCTTTAACATACAAAAATAGACATCAAATGAAAATATTTTTTCAATTAACTTACAATGTTTTTTTTTTTGTCTTTTACTTATTAATTTCATGAGATAGGTGATATTATTCAAATAATTAGTTTTGTTAATAAATAATCAATTTAAATTTCCAAGGATTAAAAAATAATTTATTCTAAATTATTTATATTTTTCTAAGTCTGTTAATTATGTTGTCAGATTAATTATTTGTAAACAAATCTTTGTCTAAACTTACGCTTAACTGTGTGTTAAATTAATGTCCAATATTTCTAATTATTATATTTTTTCATTCATTTTTCGCTTTGTTTCTTCTTTTTTATACCTATTTATAATTACTTTTTCATTCCTTATTCTTTTTTCATATCCAATGGAATTCACCTTTCATATTTTGTGCCGTGTGGTGTCACCACTGCACTATCAGGTTTTGTTCTGTGACGTCGTGATACCGGGAAAATACATGCACAATAAACAATTTTTGAGCATGCGTGAAATACAACATTTCCCGCGAATTACCTGATAGTGCAGCAGCGACACCAATCGGGAAAAGCAGGATGGTGAATTCCATTTATTCTTATATTTTTAAAAATGTGTCCAAGATTTATATGCCAGTCACAAGACAAACGATCAAATTATAGCCAATACATTTACACAAGATATAATACATAAAACATTTTATTTTCACTAATTCAATCAATTACAGTGTGTTTCAAGTACTTTGGTGCAGTACAGTTACCTCTCTGACCGTCCGCCATATTGGTCTTATACGTACCTGAACAGTCGGTTGATAAAATGCCCCTACAGTGTAAAAACAAGACATAATTTTTATAATTAACAGTATGAAATAGTAAAACAATATGTAATCTTTCCATTTATTGGTGTTTTCACACGATATAAGGGGGATTTCGGTCTTTTCTAGGGGGATTTCGGTTATAATACGGGGATTCCTGTAAATTTGGGGGATTCCGGTAATTCGATGTACCGGCTTTTCTCTTCGATTTTGATAAGTTAACAGTGTTACAAGACATATTTTGATCAATTACTGCGCTCAGATATGAACAATATCTAATGTAATCGTCATATCGCTCTTAAAATCGTCAGTTTTACAAACGGGAACAAAAACGTGGTCGGTTGGGCATCGAAACTTTTTATTTATTGAATTTGGAATAAAAAAGTTTGAGTCGGGGGGTCTGGACTAGGGTCGGTCGGCCAACCGGAAACACAACTATTTTTTTTTAGGCCTAATGATAAATTAATGGAAAATTCAACAGTTCATTTTTCTGCTAAATATTTAATCACTTGTATCTGAATAACTATAGATCATCAACGTATCAATTTTTTATAGTTTTTGGCCTGTCTGTCTGTTTGTCTGTTTGTCCACAAAATACTTTAACACTGGGTATATCTTTTGAATGGTAAGTGATAGGGCTCTCATATATTGCATGTGTATTCCTTGTGGCAAGACCTTTCAAACGGTACCAAAATTTTGGACCTCGTGACCTTGACCTTGACATGTGATGGACTTTTTGATAAAATAATAAACTTTAACATTGGGTATATCTTTTGAATGGTAAGTGATATGGCTTTCATATTTTGCATGTGCATTCCTTGTGGCAAGACCTTTTAATTGGTACCAGAATAGTTGACCTTGTGACCTTGACCTTGCCCTGTGAACAACTGCATAAAAACTTTAACATTGGGTATATCTTTTGAATGTTAAGTGATAGGGCTTTCATAGTTTGAATGTGTATTTCTTGTGGAGAGACCTTTCTAACCATACCAAAATTTTGGACATCGTGACCTTGACCTTGACATGTGATGAACTTTTTGAAAAAAAAAAAAAACTTTAACATTGGGTATATCTGTTTTGAATGGTAAGTGATATGGCTTTCATATTTTGCATGTGCATTCCTTGTGGCAAGACCTTTAAATTGGTACCAGAAAAGTTGACCTTGTGACCTCCACCTTGGCCTGTGAACAACTGCTTAAAAGTTTTTAACATTGGGCATACTTTCTGAATGGTAAGTGATAGGGCTTTCATAGTTTGCATGTGTATTCCTTGTGGAGAAACCTTTCTAACCATACCAAAATTTTGGACCTTGTGACCTTGACCTTGACATGTGATGAACTTTTTGAAAAAAAAAAAATAAACTTTAACATTGAGCATGTCTTTTGAATGGTAAGTGATAGGGCTTTCATAGTTTGCATGTGTACTCCTTGTGGAGAGACCTTTCAGTTGGTACCAGAATATTTGACCTTGTGACCTTGACCTTGGCATGTGACTGTCCGGTAAAACTTCACCAGAAAAATGAAATTATATTTTGTTTTATTTTATATATATAGAAATTAAACTCATTTATGACGAAATGTTTCTTGATATCTATAGATTTTTTTTTGTAAAAAAGATTTTTTAAATCATTCAGCATATTTTCTTCATTTATTCACTTTCTTTTTACAGGTATTTATATATGTATTATCAGAAGTCCATTATTAGTAGAAGTCAGCAACTCGTAATACATCAGTAGACGGCGTTGTCCCCAGACTACCGCTGTGATTCAGACGAGATTTCGTGAGAGAAGACTAAAAATAGAAACTAAAAATTCATGGCCAGAAAATAAATGTTGCATGATGGGTACAGTTAATATATGCAAAATCCACAGTGACGATTTATATTCGCAGCGTGTCGGGCCCTACCCCGTCAGTTTTCAGATAAATGTGATAATTGATAACCGAATAATAACAGATGTCTCTTATAATATAAAACTACAAAATAGATACTTATATGTGTACAACATAAACGGTTAAATCAGAAATTAAAATAATAGAAAATATAATAATAATGGAAAAAAAAACTTTTCAATATAGCAAGTTTTTGTACTAGACTGAATTGCGGAAAGTAATGTATACATGTTCTTACATGAATTTAAAGATTACCCTGTTTCTTTTTTTTCATTTTGTGAACTTTTTTGTTTATCATATACCGACATTAAAACTATAGTTGGTATGCTAAAAATTGGAGTCGGAATAACTTTTGGTGAGGTTGTTAAAATAACTGTAGTTTGTATTAATGCAATAAAATGCTTAACAATGATATATATAAGAACGGATCCTAGCCTATCTACACTGTACTTAGTATAAAATAGTAGGGTCACAGAGATTGTCTTGACAAATATTGAAATATTTTTTTCGTGCCTCATAAAAAACAAGAAAATAAAGTTCTCTAAACACTTTCGTGTGAATAATGCGAATTATAATATCAGCACATGGTACTATATACGTGTGACATTGCTGTGTAATTTCAATTTCAATATTCAGGATTCTTTTCGATGACCGTTTCTTCTTCTATTATTTTCTCGAAAATCCACATACATTCACAACATTATACAGTCAATAAATTTATCGTATAAACTTTTGAGAGGAAAAAAAAGTTTTTGATTGATTTATTTTTCAATTTGAACTTTCCATATCGATCTCACTACAAATTTCTTCAAATTATGATAATAATACGAAATCTTTTTGCATTATTTTTGGCGATAAACTTTCCATTCAATTGTGTTTTCCTATTTTGGAGAGAATTCTACCCTGGATGGGTTGAACAGTGTTGACATTTCTCATTTTCACATGTTCAAACTTAAATGATTAATTGACTGTGATTAATTAACAAGTACTTGTTTTTGTGATAGCACTTTTACCCATCATTCCATGCTTTACGAACCAGATTGGAAGGAACCCCCCGTAGATGATTTTACTGATAACGGCCTAATCTGGGGACAAGGCCGTCACAATACACATTGAACGAGTTGCAGACTTCTACTAATAATAAACTTCTGGTATTATATATATCAATTTTGTCAGAAGGACATTCATTGTTCAAAGTTGCTAAATGTTTCTTATTTACTTCTACTCTGTGGCATAAGTGTTTCACAAACACATCTTGTAAATTTTCAAATAATTTTGTTTTCAACTTTCTAACAAAAACCCCATTTATCTGAAATCCTATTAATTTAAAATTATGTAGCAAACCTTTTAAAGCTATGGCTGATGTTGTTGTCTTTATATGATTCTAATAGTAATAGAATTTCCTTTTTATAGTGAGACAGAATGTTTAGCTTGGTCCAGTGTTCAGATTATATGTCAGTGTTCTGTCAGCGAGTCAAGAGTACATTTACCTAAATCACAAAAACTATCCACAGAGGAAGTGTCCACAACAGGTTGTGATACATCTTTTGTTCCTAACAAAGGTCAGTATTTGTTCAGTCGTGAGTATATTTACCTAAATCACACAAACTATCCACAGGGAAAGTATCCACTACAGGTTATGATACATCGTTTGTTCCTAACAAAGGTCAGTATTTGTTCAGTTGTGAGTATATTTACCTAAATCACAAAAACTATCCAGAGAGGAAGTGTCCACAACAGGTTGTGATACATCGTTTGTTCATAACAAAGGTCAGTATTTGTTTAGTCGTGAGTATGTTTACCTAAATCACAAAAAACTATCCAGAGAGGAAGTGTCCACAACAGGTTGTGATATATCGTTTGTTCCTAACAAAGGTCAGTATTTGTTCAGTCGTGAGTATGTTTACCTAAATCACACAAACATCTCCACAGGTGAAAGTATCCACTACAGGTTATGATAAAGTGTACATCATTTGTTTGCTGTATACACTGTGAGTCAAAGGTACTTAAATCACAAACTATCAACAGAGATAGTGCACACAACAGGTTGTGATTCTGTACACCTGGAAATTTTCGCAGGGTTTTATTTTTCGCGATTTTCATTTCATGAAGGGGTTATTTTCATGCCAAAATCTTTTTTATTCACCCATGTCATTGATTTTACATACAACATTTCAAAATCAAATGGTATTCACGTTGGGGAAATTTTCGTGGATTTTTCTTGATCACGAAATATAGTGAAAATTACCCCCACGTGAAAATTTCCATGTTTACAGTACATTATTTGTTCCTAACAAGGGTCAGTATTTGTTTTGAGTCTGGATTACCTAAATCACAAAAACTATCCACAGAGGAAGTGTCCACAACAGGTTGTGATACATCATTTGTTCCTAACAAAAGGTCGGTATTTGTTGAGTCGTTAGTATATTTACCTAAATCACAAACTATCCACAGGGAAAGTATCCACTACAGGTTATGATACATCGTTTGTTCCTAACAAAGGTCAGTATTTGTTTAGTCGTGAGTATGTTTACCTAAATCACAAAAACTATCCACAGAGGAAGTGTCCACAACAGGTTGTGATACATCATTTGTTCCTAACAAAGGTCAGTATTTGTTGAGTCGTGAGTATATTTACCTAAATCACAAACTATCCACAGGGAAAGTATCCACTACAGGTTATGATACATCGTTTGTTCCTAACAAAGGTAAGTATTTGTTTAGTCGTGAGTATGTTTACCTAAATCACAAAAACTATCCAGAGAGGAAGTGTCCACAACAGGTTGTGATACATCGTTTGTTCCTAACAAAGGTCAGTATTTGTTGAGTTGTGAGTACATTTACCTATATCACAAAAACTATCCACAGAGGAAGTATCGACAACAGGTCATCGTTTGTTTCTAACAAAGGTCAGTATACATTGTGAGTTTATAGTACATAAATAACAAAACTTAAACACGTTATGATACATTGTTTGTTCCTAACAAAGGTCAATCAGTACCTGTTTTGAGTCTCAACTACATAATTCAGAAAAATTATCCGCAGAGGAAAGTGACCACAACAGGTTGTGATACTTAGTATATCGTTTGTTCCCTACAAAGGTCAGTATTTGTTGAGTCCCAAATACTTAAATAACAAAATCAATCCACAACAGGTTGTGATACATGCAAAGGTCAGAGTTTGTTGAGTCAAGAGTACATAGATCACGAAAACTATCCACAGAGAACTATCAACTACATGTAAATGATACATCGTTTAATCCCAACAAAGGTCAGTATACAGTATGCACAGACTGTTTCAGTTACAAAACACCCTGGTCTGACATGAGTGAAAACACTGACTATTGCTGGTGAAACACTGGTGTTTACACTGACATTAATGACTTGCCAATATATTTCTATGTAATTAACAACAGGAAGTTTGCTAGTGTTTTCACAGACATTTGCTGGTGTTTACACTGTGAAATATGTCAGACCTGAGTGTTTTGTAACTGAAACACTCTGTGTATACTGTATATTGTGAGTCAGGAGTACATAAATCACAAAAATCATTCACAGAGAAAGTGTACACAGCAGGTTCTGATACTTTGGTTGTGCCCAACAAAGGTCAGTATTTGTTGAGTCCCAAGTACATAAATCACAAAAACCATCAACACAGGAAGTATCCACAGCAGGTTGTTCCTAAAAAATAAGTGAGAACCAAACCAACAGTAAAAAAAACGAACAATCCATACAGTTTATAAATAAAATTATGCAAATTGTTCTAAAATGTGAGTGTTGATGTTATAAGATTGAAACATGAAGTTTTTAATGTTACAGGTGAAAGAGGACTTACTGTGCTGTCAACGAAACCCAGAATTCTCTTCTGTGATTTGAAACTTATAGCAGGAGAATCGAAGTCATGTAAGTTGATACCAGTAATGATATTTTCATGGACATGTATAAATATGCTTTGTTTGTTTCATATATGAGCTATATCATGAGCCATTATCATAACCACTTTCGTGCATCATATATTTGCAAACATCACAATTAAGCTGTTAAATAAAGCTGGTTTTTAAGCAAAAAAAATAGAAGTCCCAAATTAATTAAAAAATTAGTTAAAAGTTTACTGGTCATTCTAATATAGCTTCATGTATTCGCTATACTAATGAGAAATTATTTTAACGATAAAAAGTTTTGGCACATGTTCAAAGCACAATTTTCTCCCATCTCAGTCAGACAAGGGAATCCATTGTAATTTGCCGCCGAAAGTAACCCCAGACTTGAATTTGTGCTCAATGCATTATGAGATATGGGAAAGGGAAGTATATCAGTGACGTCAACAATGGCATTTCAAATTGATTTGTATTATTTTTTGGATGCTGTAGAGGGGTATAATCAAATACCCATGAGGCTTAAGCTGAAAGACAAAAAAAACTCAGACACCTTTGGGAAAGATTCTAGCAACCTGGATTTGGCAAGCTTGGTCTGAGTACTAAAAATCTGACCCTTGCAATTGGCTGTCTGAGATTTTTCTGTCTTGCACTCATCCTAGTGTTAGATTCATGTAATCTACATCAACTTTTGATTGTTACCCACATTTTCAATATTTGTTCCCTAGAAAAGATTTTAAATCATATTTTTAGTTCCCTACCGGCTTCGCCGAATGGGACTTTAGGTTTGCACTCCGTCAGTCTGTCAGTCCGTCTGTCAGTCCGTCCATCAGTCTGTCACACTCAGTTTTCCGGACTTTTTTCCCAAACTATAAGAGATATTCATCTTATATTTGGTATGTAAGTCTACCACTATGAGTTACAGATCAAGATTGAGTTTGGTTTTGGTTCATTGATTTTGGGCAGAGTTATGGGCCTTGGACTTAGAAAACTTTGGTAAAATATAGGTTTTCCAGATTTTTTTTCTAAACAGTTATAGATATTAAGCTAATACGTGTATTTGCTATGTTAATCTACCACCATGAGTTACAGATCAAGTTTGAGTTTGGTTCTGGTCCATTGATATTTTATGGAGTTATGGGCCTTGGACTAAGAAAATTTTGGTAAAATATAGATTTTCCTTTTTTTATTTAACCGTTCCAGAAATTAAGCAAGTATTTGCTATGTGAGTCTACCACTATGAGTTACAGATCTGGTTTGAGTTTGGTTCCGGTCTATTGATTTTTGACAAGGTATGGACTTTGGTCGTAGAAAATTTGGTAAATTATAGGTTTTCCGGATTTTTTTTCTAAACTTTTCCAGATATTGAGCTATTATTTGCTATGGGCCTTGGACTCTGAAAACTTTTTTCTTTAACTAGGTTTGCTGGAATAACAAAGAATCATTCCAACGGTAGGGGACTTCTGTATTTCCTTGCAATACGATCCATACTTGTTCTCAATATTAATTGAAGGATATTATTTTCATTCTTTTGAACTCAACAAGGCAGAGTTTGGGACAAGATTTATTTTTCAATCTATGATATTAAAATCAAAATTGTAGCGTTCTGTATAAAAACAGCGTAGTTTGAAATGTAAAAATGGAGATTACAGATCTAAAGAAATGGAGAAATTTTTGTCAAATGAATGACCATGAAATCAAATAAGATTTTAAGTGCCATTGTTCTCATGCAACTCTATTATCAAAATGCACTAAGATAAAAAAAAAACATGTTCTTTAAACAGCATAAGGCGATATGAATAAAGCAAAACAAATGCATATGTAAAAAATTAATTTTGATGGGACAAAACATGTATATGCTCTGTACCTATAACTTTAAATACTTGAAAAGACAACAAAAATATATTGACTTTCTGTGTATAACTAAAATGAAGAAATGAAACAAAAACAAGGTGAATATTTAAAAAAATAAACAGTTATTGATCTATGGTATTTTGCTTCACATTTATCCTCCTGGGACTTACTGTGAAGAGGCGACAATTTATCACTAAATCATGAGGGTCAGTCCTCAGATGATCTGCTCTAAATATATAGTTTCTTGTAGATTAAGGTTCCAAGATCACCACAATAAAGCCTCATTACGTGACAGGTGAGAATTGATGACAGAATTGTAATTTGAAAATGTTTATGGTCAGAAAATTGTGTCTGATGATTACATTTAAATTCTTGATTTGTTACATCATACATATATTTTCCCTCCAAAATGAAACTTTTTGATAGTCTCTATGTACTTCAAAACTGAAGTGGAATTTGCTGGTTCCTATTGCAGTATTTAAAAATACTGATGTCTGATGTTCATATTCACTTTAATTTAAAAGGAAATTATGATGTAATTAGACAAATTTATTTTACAGTTATATACTTGATGATGTAATTTATTTTACAGTTATATATTAAGATGTAATGTATTTTACAGTTGTATGTATGAAGATGTAATTTATTTTACAGTTATTTATGAAGATGTAATAGTTATTTATGAAGATGTAATTTAATTCACAATTATACATAAAGATGTTATTTCTTTTACAGTTATATGTGAAGATGTAATTTATTTTACAGTTATTTATGAAGATTTAATGTATGGTGTGTGTCCTATGTCATTAAAAAAACAATGACTATCCAATCAGTTCTGGATTTGACCTGTCACTGATAACAGCCGAGCGGTTGTTTTTACACGAAATTCCCTGTGTTAATTGTCTCTGACCTCTCTGTCAAAGTGTTGATAACATAAAATTTACTGTCTGAAATTTACAAAACTGTTTAGATAAAATTGTATTACATCAAATGAATACTGAATATTCCTTAATATTGTGAAATCAATTTTAAATTCATAAAGGATTTTATCATAATTCAGAAACATTATATGAGAGCTAATCAAAAATAGAAAATAGTTGACCCTGTTAAAGAAGTAAATAATTTCGATGAAATTATATTAGAAATATGTAAAAGCAACATTGGAACAGTTTTAAAATACTAGAAAATAGTATAAGTAACAAAGATACCGAAATTTCGACAATTAAAGCAGGAAGCATGTCTGAATGAAATCATTGTATTGAAAAATAAGTCATTATTAGACAATACGTATATTCAACAATCTGATTGCGTTTAGAATTTACTTTTTTGTAATAAACTGTGTAAATGAATGGCATTTTATTAGAATCACCTGATACCATTTTTATCAGCATCGTTAAAATTACTGATGATAGTCTGGTATTTGTCAATGTGTGATGACAGTATTTACAGTTTGTGTTTAGATAAGTGACACAGGGTTAAGAGATTTTCACTAGTAGAACCATACATTAAGTCATATAATAACCGCATTATAAACTCCTCCCTACTGTCGGAATTTATAATGAGGTTATTATATAATACGTAATTTATATAACCAGTATATTTTAGATGTTTGGATTTTTGATATAGAAATATACAATTCAAGTCATATTTTCAATGTTTGGTTTTCTCGTGAAAAGTAAAGTTGTTTTAGGTATTTTTAATGACTAAATGTTTGCATTAATATTTATTACACTAAATGTCAGATAATTGAGTATTAAACTTCAAAGGTGGAAATAGGGATTATTTTAAATATCTTTATCTTTTTGGCTTAAAGACAGAGAATGACTGACCGTCCGATGAGTCTCAGTCCCAGACCAACGACCCTCGGTCACATTTATATGAAGATGTAATTTATTTCTTAGTTATTTATGAAGATGTAATTTATATGAAGATGTAATTTATTTCTTAGTTATTTATGAAGATGTAATTTATTTCACAATTAATGAATTATACACAAAGATGTTATTTGTTTTACAGTTATATATTAAGATATAATTAGGGCCCCGCCACATAAGTGGCGGATGCGCTATAGTAATCAGTCTGTCCGTCCGTCTGTCCGTCCGTCCATCCGTCCGAAACAACCGTGTCCGAGCTATAACTTTTTTCTCTTTTGAGATTGGCTTTTGATATTTGGCATGTCGATAGATCATCTTGAGGCGATGTGTCGCATATCTTGGTTGGTGACCTTTGACCTTGACCTTTGACCCCAGGGTCACATTCATGCTTTTTCAATGACAAAGTCGTGTCTGGGCTATAACTTTTTTGTCTTTTGAGATAGGCTTTTGATATTTTGCATGTGGATAGATCACTTCTTTTGATATTTTGCATGTAGATAGATCACCTTAAGATGACGTGTCGCGTACCTTGGTTGGTGACCTTTGACCTTTACCTTTGACCTCAGGGTCACATTTATGCTTTTTCAATGACAAAGTCGTGTCTGGGCTATAATTTTTTTCCCTTTTGAGATAGGCTTTTGATATTTTGCATCTGGATAGATCACCTCAAGACGACGTGTCGTGTACCTTGGTTGGTGACCTTTGACCTCAGGGTCACATTCATGCTTTTTCAATGACAAAGTCGTGTCTGGCCTATAACTTTTTTGTCTTTTGAGATAGGCTTTTGATATTTTGCATGTGGATAGATCACCTAAAGACGACGTGTTGCGTACCTTTGTTGGTGACCTTTGACCTTGACCTTTGACCTCAGGGTCACATTCATGCTTTTTCAATGACAAAGTCGTGTCCAGGCTATAACTTTTTTCCCTTTTGAGATAGGCTTTTGATATTTAGCATGGGGATAGATCACCTCAAGACGATGTGTCTCGTACCTTGGTTGGTGACCTTTGACCTTGACCTTTGACTTCAGGGTCGCATTCATGAATTTTTCAATAACAAAGTCCTGTCTGAGCTATAACTTTTTTCTCTTTTAAGATAGGCTTTTGATATTTGGCATGTGGATAGATCACCTCAAGGGGACATGTCACGTACAATAGTTGATGACCCTTGACCATTGACCTCTAGGTCACACTTGGAGCGGGGCCCACAGAGATGGATACCATCTCACTGATGTCTAGTTTATTTTACAGTTATATATTCAGGTGTAATTTATTTTCCAGTTATTTACGAAGGTGTAATTTATTTTACAGTTATTTATGAAGATGTAATTTATTTTACAGTTGTATATGAAGATGTAGTTTATTTAACAGTTATATATGAAGATGTAATTTATTTTACAGTTATATATGAAGATGTAATTCCTTCAGAATCTCCACCTTCATACAAGGGACAAGCAGTTAAATACTCATATAAAGTTACTATTGGTGCTCAGAAGTTAAATCAACCTACCAAACTCATCAGAATACCTTTCAGAGTTATGGTATTGCATGGTGAGTTGTAAATCATTATATGCTTAGAAAGTGTTGCCATCTTTTAGAAGCTCGTACAAAGGTCATTTTTTCAAATGACGGAAATGATCAAACTCATATTGACTTAATAACAGAAAAAGTGTACAGACGTTTAAATATATTACGTAGATTCAAATTTATTCTTGATCGACAGACGCTAGAAACAATATATCTAACTTACATACAGCCTTTACTAGAGTATGCTGATGTTATCTGGGACACAAATGTAAACTCTTGGCAATACATACACATAACACAAGAAACTCTTCTCTTATTCCTCCCGTAAGGACACGAACAGCCTTATATACAAATTATTTGTTACTGGCAAGTATTCGTTCATGGAATCTTCTACCAGATCGTACTAAGTTTAGCTCCTCTGTTAGTTCTTTTAAATCGAATTTGAATCCGAATCGTTCTCAAAAACCACCATACTATTTCATCGGAAGAAGACTCGGTCAAATTTTCCATTCTCGACTTCGAATGCATTGCAGCTCCTTAAATCCAGATCTGTACTCCCAAATTATCTTTGACTCTCCACTTTGCCAATGTGGTGCTATTGAAACCACAAACCATTTCATTTTACATTGCACTCGTTATAATATACAAAGACAACAATTTATAGAACCAATTTTTTTAGATCCCTTAATTTCATGTGATCACTTACTGTTTGGATCTCCCGAGAAAAGTTTTGAACGAAACTCAGAAATTTTCTTGGCAGTGCAATCCTTCATCTTAAACTCCAAACGTTTTGAACGGTTTTAGTTTTGCGTACACAGATATTTAAACTCGCCATTGTTTTTCTTTTTCTTTTTCAACTCTTCACCCGTAATTGCATGTGCTCATTGACCCCTTTTTTTTCTTCAATTTATATGTAATTTTGATTAATCTTATTTCTTCTACTAATGTAATGTATTTTAATGTTATTGTTTTGTGCTTATTAACATTGTCTAGATTTTGTTATAATATGTGTATTTTTTTTCTATTCCTTTTTACTTTTCTTTTTTTTTTAACTAAGTAAATCGTCATTTAACCTGTTTATCTTTATTTTGAATAGATAAAAAAAAAGTTAATAGAAAAAGAAATTTTGATTTATTAAGTTATTCAAAATCTGCATTTAGAGCATACTTCTTTAATATTTGCAAATTTTCATCAGGAAACGGATTTATATAAGTTTTTCAACTTGTTTCCGAATCCTATTTAATAATTCTAATTGAATTGTTATATTGTTCTATATTATTATGTTTGTATATGTATATAATGAATTATTTAATAAAATATGTTTACAGTAAGGTCAATTTTAGGCAGAGTTCATCTGGCATGTGAACATCAGAAATAACACAAATTTTGTCACATCAGATCACTTATTTTCACACACTGTGATATTGTATTTTACCTTATTTCTGTTATAGGGGAAGTGTGTCTTTTTCATCAGTTAATGATTATCAAAAGATTTTTAGTTCCCTACCAGTGAAACGAAACTATTTATTGGAATCTACAATACTCACACAATGTTTGTTTTTAGATAGTATGCACACATAGTGGGTCTCGTATTAACAGCATGCATGTGTTATTGCCATGTTGTATATATCTATAAAAAAGGGTTATTTTTGAAAAATTTAAATAATTTCATTTTAAAAAATAATTATTTATTTAATTATTCATGAGTCAGCTTATGGCATCCTCTTAATTATTGAACATTGTATGTCAGTCGCCAACTGACTCGGCCACTGCTTGTAAATATAAATTGTTGTTTGTTTATATTGATCAGTAACATTATTACTTTTTTGTTAAAAAAATACAAAGAAAAGAATTTTGCTAACTCATGTCGTAGTTCTGCCTCATAAAATTTCTTTATGAATCATAAATATCTATCATGCAACAAGAAAATATAATGATATAGTTATAATAGAATACAATATTATTGATTGTAGGTTTGAATGATATAAGTGTATATACAGAAGGCGAGGAAGTTACCCCTTCTAATCCTTTCCTAAAACCACAACATTCAGAAAACTCTTTGTTAGATATTGCAATGCAAGTACTGTCAACAGTCACTGCCAGAAAAGCTCCACGTAAGTTTTTCTATATATAACTAATTCTGAAACCAGGAAGGGGAGATAATTTGACTTTGACTTTTTGTTGATTCCCTATGTATGGGTTACTTTGTAAGAACAACTCCTCTTAAGCCACTGAAAGGATTTTAATGAAACTTTACACAAAGGAAGGACACTATATGGAGATGTGCATGAAGGTATGTAAGCATTGTCCAAACAGGAAGGGAAGGTAATTTGACTTTGTTTTTCTTTGATTCCTTATGTATAGGTTACCTTGTAAGCACAACTCCTCTTAAGGCACTGAAAGGATTTTTAATGAAACTTTACACAAAGGAAGGACACTATATGGAGATGTGCATGAAGGTATGTAAGCATTGTCTGATTCCAGGAAGGGGAGATAATTTGACTTTGTTTTTTCGTTGATTCTTTATGTATAGGTTACCTTGTAAGCCCAACTACTCTTAAACCACATAAAGGATTTTGATGCTACTTTACATAAAGGAAGGACAGTATATGGAGATGTGCATGAAGGAATATAATTTTTGTCTGAAACCAGGAAGGGGAGATAATTTGACTTTGACTTTTCGTTGATTCCCTATGTATGGGTTACTTTGTAAGCACAATTCCTCTTAAGCCACTGAAAGGATTTTAATGTAACTTTACACAAGGGAAGGACACTAAATGAAAATATGCATGAAGGAATATAATTATTGTCCGAAACCAAGAAGGGAGATAATTTGACTGGGACTTTTGTTGATTCCCTCTGCAATGATTTTTTGGACTTGGACAATTTTTCAATGAAATTATTAAAGGGGTAGTAATTGTGAAATCAAACTGGAGAAGAGAAACACACTTTTCATTGTGTTTCTCTTGAAAAGTTGTTTTCAAAGTGTTGTGATGAATTTTCTCTAACACCTATGATTTTGTGTAAAATGTCAAAAGAGGCAAAAAAATGGTATTTTCATGGCACTCTTATGAAAAGTTCTTTCATGAAAATGATATCATTGTATCCATACTTGTATTGTGTCCACACCAGTATTGTGTCCACACCCACTTAAATTTGCATCATATCTTTTCAGGGTTCTATGGGTGGGGGGTATATTTGGCTGCCATTTGGCGACAGCTCTTGTTTTTAATTGTGATCTCTTTGTATTATATTTTTAGATCAAAGTAGTAAATTGAAAAAGAAATAGATTATAAAATTATACTTCATTAAATTTGGTGGTATTTTTTGTTCATTGTGTTCTTTAGTGAAATATTATATACATACATGTATACTGCTCTGTTTTTAAGGCAGATTTCTTCCTTGTAGATACTAGGTAACAGTCATCTTAAAACATTTTACTCATCTTTCCATGTACATGAAAATAATCCATTTATATGGTTATTTGTTTTGTTACATTGTCTACCTCATGTAAATGGAATTTAAGAAATTGAAACATCTGTTGTCTGACTGTCTTTCCACAGTTTGCTGCACAAGAGTTTTGCCAAATGATAATTGAATTAAGAATTGAGTCTAAAATTGACCTGAAATTTGATGAAACTTTTGCTTTTAAGGAGTTTATTTCAAATGCAATCAAATTTATGCTTATTCATCACTGAGCTGCAGAAACCATGGACATCTAATTCACTGCCTCTAAGAAATTGTGAAAATTAGCTGATATCTGATTTAAAGATTTGATTTTGCATGATAAGATAGTAGTATATCTTAATTTGAAATCTAATGACAGTTTAATAATATGATTCATTGGAGATATTTCCATGTTTGGACTTGGTATTGAAATATAAAATTATGATATTTGTTTAGCATATACAATATTTACACTTTGAAACTACTAAGGAAAAAATTGTGATCTAAAAATTATTTTTTATTTCAGATTCATACAACATTACTAATGCTAAAGGTAAAGTAGCCAAATTTATACTGTTTAAACAGGCATATAAACTTGGTGAAGATATTGTCGGAGTGTTTAACTTTACCGATGGAACAGTACCATGTGTTCAAGTAAGTTGTTTGTTCTTTGTTAATATCATTATTTGTAGTGTGATATTGACTGATTAGTTTGGTGTTAAGTCCAGTCAGCAGTATTACAGTTATATCAGGGGAGAAAGAAGTAATAGAGGATGAGATAATCAGGGATATTAGTTTTGATTGTCACTGGAAAAGTGGAGAAATAGGTAGGGACAGGAAATTTAGCGTTCAAAGTCGTATAGAAATATATTGTATAGCAATTTGTCATCACTGAAATATTAAGATAAATAAACCCTTTCAGGCAGTACAAATTTATAGACAGTATGTTGTGTAGAAGTTGTAATTTTGTATACAAATTATAAAATAAACTAGAGTAATGACTGTCGGAAACGACAGTGATCCCCGCACCACCTGTTTGACACAGAAAACAGCTATAGACCCTGGGTATAATTTTTCTTAACATTTTTGAAATTAAACTATTGACAGTCACTATTTTTACCATAAGGAATTAAAGAATAAATGGTTGTTAGGCAGAATTCCAAAAATAAGTAGTCTTTGAGACTTTCAGGAATTTTATCAAACTTGGAATCATATATTTTGGAAATCAAGTTCGTGAAATGTTTTTTCTAATTCTAACACATTTTTTAACTATGGTTTCAATGTAGAATTCCAAAAAATATGTGGTCTTTGACACTTTCAGGAAATTTACCAAAATTGGAATCAAAATATTTTTGAAATTCAATTGGTGAAAATGATTGCCCTAATGGAAACAAACCCTAACAGCATGGTTGCTAGGTAGAATTTCAAAAAATATGTGTTCTTTGACTCTTTCAGGAAATTTACCAAAATTTGAATCAAAAATTTTTGAAATTCAGTTGGTGAAAATGATTGCCCTAATGGAAAGAAACCCTAACAGTTTGGTTGCTAGGTAGAATTCCAAAAAATATGTGGTCTTTGACACTTTCAGGAAATTTACCAAAATTGGAATCAAATATTTTTGACATCCAATTGGTGAAAATGATTAACCTTATCAAAACAAATGCTAAAAGTATGGATGCTAGGTAGAATTCCAAAAAATAAGTGGTCTTTGAGACTTTCAGGATATTTACCAAAATTGGAATCACATTTTCGAATTCTAAGATTTCAGAATTTTTATTTTTCCAAATACTTGCCAAAATATAAGATTATATGCCAAAATGTCCAAAAATATCAGTCTTTTTGACATTTTCAGGAAATTTACCGGAACCGGAACCGGAATCAAAATTCTGAAAGCTTATTGCGTATCTACAGACTATATGCAACAATTCTGCAACAAAATTAAATCCATAAATCCAAAAATGTAGGATGAGTTTGCGTCGCATGCCATATGTGTCACAATCCACATTTTGTGGTCTTTGTCAAATCAACATCTTTGGGCCTCTTGTTTGCATCAAGATAAATATCAAAAATCCGAAAGCTTATTGCGCATCTACAGACCATATGCAACAATTCTACAACAAAATTAAAACCCTAAATCCAAAAATGTAGGAGGAGTTCGCGTCGCATGCCACATGTGTCAAAATGGACATCTTGGGGCCTCTTGTTTGCACCAAGACCAATATCAAAAATCCGAAAGCTTATTGCGCATCTGCAGCATATATGCAACAGTTCTATAACAAAATTAAAACCCTAAATCCAAAAATGTAGGAGGAGTTCGCGTCGCAAGGATGTGTGACGGACGGACCAGGCAAACGACAATATCCCCGAACTTTCATTCGAAAGTGTGGGGATAATTACCCTCATAATTTTAAGGCACTTCCAAGTAGGTCCAAATGACTTGGATATTTTGCATTTAAACATAGTGAAAAGGATAGATTAAAGGAAATGTCCATGAACTATTAACCAGGTAATGCTTGTTAGAGAGGTATGGTTGTATCATAATTCACATATGTCAAGCCACAATCCCCTGTTTAATGAAAGTTCAACAAAACACTTCCCAATGATGCAGAAACATATAATGTTTCAGTATTTTGAAAGAGTGAGGACAGAAGGGTTAAAAATATATCAAAATGCAATAACATATTAATATATATATGAAAAGCAGACAAACAGGAATGGTTGTAAAGACAACCAACATTAAGTACATAACAAACAGCTTGAAATATAAAGGTAGTACAGTTCCATATAAAAATCAAAATATTTTACAATAGGGGTGGCACTTGTGAAATTTCATTTTCAGAAGTTTTGGTCTTATCTTAATGTATGTTCATAAGCAAATTCATAATCAAAGGAATTTTTCAAAGTGTTTGTGTTATGGTTATAATAGCATTTAATCTCCTTATAGTTTCTATATAAATATAAGCGAGTTATCTCCCCTGCTGAAGTACATTCTATGGAAAAAAATATTTCAAAAGGGGAAAGGATTTGTGCATAACATGATTTCAGTCCTCTTAATACACACAATACTGACGTGTAATTGCATAATAAAATAACTGTAAATTTCACACACCCCTTGCTTAAAAATATTCAAACATGTCATTACCTATATAGATTAATAAAGAGATTTTCCCATAAAATCTACTTCTTCCCCATGTAGCAGTACATTCTATGTAATTTATTTCTGGAATATACAATGAATAAGTAAGAAAACCTGGGTATATTTATTAATAATCTTTAATGTCACAATGGAAAATCAACAGCAAAGGAAAATTCATTTCAATTTATATGTGCCATCAGATTTTTGAAATTTACATGGAACTTTACTGAGATGGTGCTGTTTAACCTATGAAACAGATAAACAAATGATATATCAGCATAATCAAGTGTAAAACTAAGGACGTTGATGAACAAGGTGCTGTTTGTATTCAAATTGAAGCTCTTGTGACATTTATTGTAAGCAGGGAAATATTTGCAGTACAGTATTCCCTTGTTATATTGCCCCCCCCCCCCCTTAAATGGCGATCTCTCACTTATTGCCAACCCTTTTCAAAGTCCATTTTTCATAAAGTTACATGGTTTCTATGCTATTTATTCCCTCAATATAACGCCACCCTTGCTTATCGCCAAAAATTTCACTGGCCTCAAAGGTGGTGATTTAACGAGGGTGCACTGTAGTTTTGTTTTTGCCATTTTTGCTTTGAGTGATGAAGCATTAAAATAAAACTTTCTGAAATAATTTGATAAATTATATGACTTAATAGCTCGACCCACAATGGTGAATTTAAGACTTTGTGTAATGAAATTTATTTTGAAAACCAAGAAATTAGGACGATGCAAAAAATCCCAGTTTACAGTATACTTATTTTAACATCTATTGAAAACTCACAGTGTCAAATTAATAAGAGAACAATAAGTTGTTTACACAATACACTGAGTATATTCCAGTTGCTTGCTTATATACTATAGAAATTGGTTCACTGTTTCTTTGCTTAAAAATGCAATATTCTGTTGCTTCACCAATCAATGATACATTATGAATCTTTATTTTTCCCCTAGTTTTCTGTGACATTACAAAGTGAGGAACAAATCTCAGAAGAATGTAGAAAGAAGCCAAGTCAAGGAACTGCCATTACATCATATGTCAAACATCAAGAAATGTGTCTCCATACAGCCAACACACTTATAAATATACCCATACCTCTCACAGCCACACCCTGTTTCATTACAGATATAGGTAAGTCAAGGATTGCAGTTACAGGAATGAGATAAAGAAGGTCCTTAACAAAAAATTTGCCGATTATGTTTTGATCATGTAAAAAAATTGAACACCAGTGCAAAACATATACCTAACAATTACTTTCATACTGACTTACGGAGAAGACCTCGTAAGTTTATAACTTGTGTCTCATCCTTTGTCATATATGTTTGATTTTGACAATAAAATATGTTTACTTTCTGATTATGTGTGTAATTAAGTCCATCAAAAGCAGCTTTTTATTGCAACAGCGTATTCCATCTAAGCATTTGCTCAGAAGCATTTTGTCAGGTGAGCCATGTAAGCTCAGCAGCCCTTTTCGCAAAAAAATCTTACGATAAGAAATAGTCGTTTAATATTTTATACTGACTTACGACTAAAAATTTTCATAAGATTTTTTATACCAGCCACACATAGTGGCGATGTATTATGTGGTACCCTTAGTCGTGTATCTGTCCATCTGTCTCTCTGTCCATCCTCCGAAAGTTTCTGACTGATAACTTGTGAATGAAATATAAGATCAGGTTTTCAAACTTGTAATGTAAAACTCGGATCAAGTTAGATTTTTGGTTCAGAGGTCCAAGGGGTTCATGAGTCATGCCTCTTGAAACTTTGAAATTTTGCAAATTTTAGGGTTTCCGACTGATATTACTCAAATTTATTGAACAGGTTGGGCGTGGCTTAATTATCTCTATCTTGTAGGTAACTTTAAAACGAATAATCCAGATATAATTGACCCGTGACCAGTCAGGTGAATTAAATAGAGTAATAACTTGTGAACAAAATATTATATCGTCTTCAAACTTGGTATGTAAGTGGTGTACTATAAATCTCAGACCAAGTTCTATTTTGGGTTCAGAGGTCCAAGGGGTCCTGGAGTAATGCCCCTTGAAACTTTGCAATTGGCAAATTTTAGGGTTTCCGACTGATATCTTGTGAACGAAATATCATACTGTCTTCAAACTTGGTATGTCAGATATTTACCTCAAAACACGGGCCTAGTATAATTTTGGGTTCAGTGGTACATAGGTCTCTGGAGTTATGCCCTTTTAACTTTGAAATTTTGTAAAATGTTGTGGGGTATCATGTAATGCACCATTATAATTTTTGTGAAAAGGGCTGCAGATTCTGAGTATTTATAATGCATTCATATTTATGAAAAGTACATTATAATGAGTTGCATGCTTGTATTTTAGTTTTATATTTTTTTACAGTTTGTTTGAGATGGAGATTGCATTTTGAATTTGTGACATCTTGTGACCCTATCCCAGACTCTGAGAGACCAACTAGTTCTGACAAATCAGCAACATGGAGAGGACCAGCTACACTTAATGTAGAAACAATGGTGTGGGACTTGCCGATCAAAATATATCCTACTAGTCCATTACATGCATCTAGTGTTACTATGATGAAGACTGGTTCTTGTGTACAGATATGATTATTGTTAGACATAAGCTAATTCAAGATCTTGTGTACAGATATTGTTAGATATCGATAGAATAATGACAGATGGTTCTGATATGAAATATATTTTTCCAAGATGATTGGCAAGTTCATTATCGGAGACAATATACAAGATATTAGAAACAGAATTTGTATTGTTATTGTTATTGCGACGAAAGTTGCGAAAGCGAGACATAGCGATCAAAAATTCTGTCGTTGGTGTCGTAAGCAACATTTATTTTAAACCTGTGATTAAAGTTTTCTAAACATCAATATCCTCATCAAATCTTGATGGAATCATTTGAAATTTGGACAGAAGCAAGAAAATGGTAAGAATGGTCGAGACATTAGGTTCCCTGGAACCTTTACTAATTTTTTTTATTGGTAATTTACATTACAAAAAAAATGCAGTTTATGAAACAGAATTTGAAAATATTCTTTTCAAGAAATCATGAAATTGTGATTTCTTTGTTTCAATCATTGTAGCTATGAATTACATAGTTTGTAGTCCGGAATTGCTGTTGAGAAAGGTGACAAGGCTTCTTTTGCAAATATTTTTTCGTATTCCGGCAGTAGCAGATATGGAATATAATAACCCTATGAGATCAAAGAAAACTTATATAAATTACCCATAAATGTTTTTTAGGGATGTTTTCAAGTCTGAATCAAATCCTTTGGATTTAGCACACTTATAAACATCTTTGCCAACATTCCTTCACTTTTCCTCCCAATAGTTTTTCTTGTGTCTTTTGAGGATAATACCAAAGTGACATTTTTTTTTGTATTTCAATCCAATCAGTAGTAATCTTTGTAAGAGAAAAGTAAAAAATTCTTAGGGGTTTAATTTCCAGCTCAAACTTATATTTTTTATTCACACACAATACAGACCAGTGAACTTTTTGCTACCTTTATTTTTTATCTTTAATACACATTCTTAAGCCAGATATTGTTACTTAGTAGCTCATTAGTCCCTCCATTATAAGGCTTCTCCCCACAGTTGCAGCCATCCCTATAAAGGCCAAAGCACAAAACATTAGATAGGTACTTTTTAGTCGAATTGTCCCTTCAAACAGAAGCCACCTCTACCTATAAGCTAGAAAGTTGTTACAGAAGGGATGACTTGATGAAGGATGGATACTGTGAAATAAAGGGTTTTTAGAACCAGAAATCATGTTTAGTCGATGCTGAAAGCTTGTTAAAGCTTATTTTATGATTGTTCAATACATATAAACTATAAATAAAACTTTGAATTTGAATTTTTGTTAAGTTCAATCATAAATCATTTTCAGTCATAATTGAGGGTCGAGATGACCTTTTTTTATGGGATGCCTGGACCGCAGATTTTTTTAATTTATAATAGGAATTCGGGATTTGCTGAAAAATTTACCGGGAATTCAGGATTGAAATGAAGCTAGACCCTGGAAATTGAACATTTTGCAGTCCGGAATTCAGGATTAAAATGAAGCAGGATCTGGGAAAGGGCACACCTGTCTGTTGGGTATTCAGGATTGAAAGTTAATGGGATTTTTTTTATAATTAATTTCAGACCCCTAGTAACGAAAGATGTCTAGGTTTTATTGCTTGAATAATTGATTCCTTAGTCTCCCTGAAGAGTGAAGTAAGTCCTTTCAATCACTCGCTTGTCATCCTTTTATAAAATCTTACCTATTAGGAATTAGAAATCTAAAACAATTGTAACCTCTGCATCGAGTCTTGTAAAAATAAACAAAAAATGTACGAGTCATTAGATCTTTTCAGTACATGTATGAAAATTTTACATAAATACTTAGAGTTATACTTCAACAAAGAAATACCGGTAGCTCCTCGCATACAGGTCGAGTCTTCAAATGTTTTCTTTTCTAAAGCGATTCCAAATGGTTTGATTAAAAGGTTAGCAATGAAGACCTTGAATCTGTCAAGATAGGAACCATTATTAAAATATCATTGTCATCATACAAATACCTATATTGAACATCACATATATACACATGTTGGTTAACATTCTGGATTACTTGGGAATATGGGAAAAGGTTATTTTATGACTGGTAATTCAGGATTTTTGTTTTTATGCCCCCACGATGAAAAGTTTGGGGGGGATATTGTTTTACCCTTTTCTGTCAGTCCTTCCGTCCGTATGAATAAAAAACACAACTATTCATGTTTTTAGAACTTTGCAAACATATTCTAACTACTTCAAAGGAATCTGTGCACACACATATCTTTTGGAATATTCAAAATGGCCACGGTTACCATGGAAACTGGAAAAAAGGCCTCAAATTCGATGAAACTTTACAAGAAGGATGTCAAGCACCCATAGAAATGATTTTGGGTCTCAGAATTTTCAAAATGGCTGCTGTTGCCATGGAAACTGGAAAAAGGCGGGAAAATTCAAAGTGCCTCAAAATGGATGAAACTTTACAGGAAGATTGTCTAGCACCCATAGAATTGATTTTAGGGCTCAGAACTTCCCTTTTATATATTTTGGAAAAAGGGGAGTTATATCATTGTGGTATACTTGTACTGTGTCAACACCTGTATTGTATCAACACACACTTAAATTTGCACTTGCCATTTTGATTCAGGGTTCAATGAGTGGGGGCATAATTGGTTGCCATTCGGCGACAGCTCTAGTTTGGTCAGGGAATTAGGGATTGAAACCCCACCTCCCTTCTCCCATAAATGGCATTTAATAGAAGCATTTTCTACAAAGGGACCAATAAAGTTTGCTTAATGATTAGTATGTGGAGTAAGGCATTTCTAAAATGAGTATGTCCTTCAATAGGGTTTGTAAGTTTCATTTTATTTTGAACAAAATATGATGTTTTAAGCAAAAATTTCAATGACTTTATCTGAAAATGTCATGTTTTAGCAGGAAACATTTCATAATTGCATTTTTATAGGGAATTTTGGAGTGGCAATGACATTACTTAAAGACATAATAGGAATGATGTGTATTAAGTATCAAAACAATGGTAGTTTACATTATTTTACAGGGACAGATCGATATCAATGGGTTGAGTTGAATCTATGACTACAAAATGTCTAGCAGGATATGTACAATGTAAATGTTTTTGAATTTACCTGTACTCTCACAAATATTTCAATTTCAGAAATCAGTGAATTGTTATATGTAACATGTTATAGATTTAAAATGTAAATTTTGTATTTTGTTTAACAGTGACAGTGTCTTCAGTTACTTTTTTATTGTCACAATATATAATTATTGAACTACAGTGTAACAATCTAAGAGCAGCGACAAGTCAGAAAAGGGGGAGAAAGTGCGGAGATCTAATCTTAATTAGATTGTAAATGCAGATAACTAAATGAGCGAAATGGTATCTCTATCATGTACAAACCAACAAAAGATATCTATCATATACAAATTAACAAAGGGTAATTTTTTGTTATCTTTAATTATTATAATAGCTTTAATCCAATAAATTAAAAGATAATGGTTGCCTTTTGACATCACCTCTCACTCAATTTTGGAAAAATATACTTGTAGTTATGACCAATTATTGAAAGATAAAGGGAAAGTTAATCTGTTGAGAATCACCAGACTTGTCTTTGTGTCATTTACACTTTACCCTATAGCCGAGGTGAGCTGAAGCCACCACTTGTTGCCTGTCATAAAGTTTTCATTTAAAGATTTACTGTGACCACTGTGCCAGTTGGAACCAAACAGATCAACAATAGTTCATAAGTGAAATCTCGCCCAAGATGGAAACAAACATAGAGCATAGTCCAATATTTAACCCTATGGGAAATCAATTCAAAGATCTTTTTCTCTTATTCTACTTATCCCCATTGAAAAATAAAGGGCTACGCTGAGCGCAGCATGATACAACTGCAGCATGTCGACCGCTGAAATTTGAATAAGTGTAAACTATAATGAATGTGGACACAGTAATTTGCTGGACACAATAAGGACATTATGATATTAATTAACTGGATACAAACTAGTGAAATAAAAATTAGTCCTTTTAATCCCTTATTTATAGGATATCGTAAGAGCTAAGCAAAAACTAAAAGCTTACATCAAGAGAAATCCAAGGAAAAAACTCGGATTGAAATCCAATGAAAAATAAAGATTTCACATATTTTGAAATATTGCAATTCGGCCCTTTTAACCCATTATAGTTTGGAAACTGCAAGAGCAATGCACAATCTATTGCCATACTACTGAAAACTTACAATGAGAATAATCCAAAGAAAAATCCCTTCAAAATCTGATGAAATATAAAGATTTCACATATTTTCTAATCATTGCAACTTTTGGCACTTTTAATCCTTTTAGCTAGGAAATGGTAAGAGCTAGGAAAATTCATTGCATATCACTGAAAGCTTACAATGATAGGAATCCCAAGAAAAAAATCTCATTAAAATATGATGAAAAATAAAGATTTCACATATTCCTGATAATTGCAATTTTGGCCCCTTAGACCCCTTATAGCTCGGAAACTGTAAGAGCTATGTCAAATCTGTTGCAACACTACTAAAAGCTTGCAATGAGAGGAATCCAAAGAAAAAAATCCCATCAAAATCTGATGTAAAATAAAGATGTCACATATTTCTAAAAATTGCAATTTTTGCTGCTTTGACCCCTTATAGCTCAGAAACAGTAAGAGCTGTGGCAAATCTGTTGACTTAATACTGAAAGCCTACAACCAGAGGAATCTAAAGAAAAAAAGTGCCATTGAAATCAGATGAAAAATAAAAATTTTAGTAATCTGCATGTTTGGAATTTTGGTCCCATTTTGGCCCCTCATAGCTTGGAAAGGATACAAGTTATACAAAATCTGATGGTGCAAGGCTATGTTAATTAGTCATAAGGAATCCATTGCAAAAAACTGCATCAAAATCTGACTTAAAATAAAAAAATAAAAATTTTTGAAATTCGCCCCTTTTTGGCCCATTTATATCGTGAATGGTATATGGCACATGAAATCCGTTGGCATACTACAAATTGGAAATTTTCAAAGGAGTACACTGAAAGAAACGCCATAAAAATCTGATAAATACTTAACATTATACAGTCAAATATGTGAAAACACCCAATTTAGCCCTTTTTGGCCCCTAATTCTGAAATGGGTGGGACCACAAACTAAAAGAAAGAAACGGTTCTCAAGAATGTGGGGAGAAACATCATACTAAAATTTGAAAACAATCTGTCTACTAGAAACTAAGGTATGCTGTCCACAGACACAAAAATACCTAATTTAACCCCTTTTTGCCTCTTTTTCTAAAACGGGTGGGGCGAGGAATGTGAAATTAAAACACGGGCTTAAGCATGTGCCAAGAAACATCATACTTAAATTTGAAAATGATCTGTACACTGAACAAAAGTTATGCTGTCCACAGACACAAAAATACCCAATTTTACCCCTTTTTGGCCCCTTTTTCTAAAACGGGCGGGGCAGGGAACACAAAATCAAAACCCGGGCGTAAGCATAATTATGCCAACAAACATCATACTAAAATTTGATAACAATCCGTCCACTAGAACCAAAGTTATGATGTCCGCAGATGCCAACGCCTGCGCAATACCATAATACAACCACAAGTTTTTTGCAGTCGTATAAAAAGCATTAAAAGATATCTTCAAACATAAAAGCATTACAAGATCTCTTCTAACTTATGATTCAAATATAAACAAGCTTAGTCAAAATCGTCCTTCAACCATCCTTCCTTTCTTACATTGAACCCACTGGGAAACTACTCCACCAGATGAAATCAAAAATTTCATCACAATGGTCTTAAAATGGTCTCCTTCGATAATGGTGCTGAGCAGGTCACCACCTCATTCAAAATTACCATTCAAAAATCTACTCTGAAACTACAAAAGAAGTTCATTTTGGTCACATTTGCTTTTAGATGTGAAACTTCTAAAAAGATACCCAATAGGTCCACGGATCAAAGATAACTGCCAGTGGCAAACATACTGTAACCTTAATGGAAAAAAAATTTTGGAACCTACTAAAGCCAAACCAGGTTACAATGGTCCTTTGATGGTCCTCGTCAAAAATGGTGTCCTACAGTTCAATTCCTTATCTAAGATGGACACCACAAGCTGGGAAAATAATTTAGCACCAGAACTATGAAAAACACATTCAAAGGTCTTCTTAACAACTAGGCCAAACTGAATCACAATAGCCCTTACATGATATCTTTCAAAAGAATGTTAGACAGATCCACACCTCATTCATGATTGCTGCTAGTAGGGAAGATAGTTCATTAGACCCTGTGGAAAACATTCTAAGAGAGTATAAAGCTAGTTAGAACTAAACTTAGTATCAAAGGTTGTTAGATGGTCTTTTCCAATTAACATGTTTAGCAGGTCTCCAACCAATCAAAGATTGCCAGTTGGGAATAAAGTTAAACCTTTCACCCTACAAGGGATATGTAATAAATGTAATGGGACAAAATCCCCATAAAAACATGGTAAGATTAAGCAAATGCAACAATACTTTCATTATTGTTCTTCCTCTTGAAGTTACCATGAGGCCTTCAACAAAGAGCAAACACTCTAACCTCATAGTAAGTTCAAAACAGCCCCTAGCACCGGTTTGAGCGGAATTCACTTTCTAAATGTTGATCAGCGCTACATCCATGTCCACCATTTCACATTCTTATTGTCATGGATACATGGTCGTCAATAAGCATAACAAATCAGGCAAAGCACTCTTACAAATACTGGCATCCTTTGCCCAACAAAGGACTGTGTCCATTGTCAACTCGTCAAAGCTGTAAAGGGTTCCTGAGTAAGATTGCCACATATGAAAAATTTTATAAATTGAAAAATAAGGGCAATAGCATTTGAATGAAATAGAGATAACTGTGGCAAAGCCACAAATGGATACACCACACCCCCATTTCCAAAAAAATAATGACTCCGACCTGCTGTTGGGTGTTTGGTTTCCTCACCGTTCATTGAAGATCTTTTGGTGGCTTTGAGTTGTTATTACTTTCCTTTGGGTCGTTGTCTCTTTAACACATTCCCCGTTTCCCTTCTTTTTTTCTAAATTATCTATTATCTATTATCTGTCATGGTGTTTGACAATAATTGTATTCCTTTGTGCACATCTGCATGCTTCAATAAATTAAAGTTTAAGAGGAGTTTTGCTTAAGAGGTAATCAAAAATTATCCCTTTCATCGTGCCAGATGATAACTAATAGTATAATCTTTCATACACATCTGCATATAGTGTTCTTCATTGTGTAAAGTTCTTCAAAATCTTTGAAGTAATTCAAGCGGAGTTTCTATAAATAGTCAAAGTCAAACATATCTTTTCTAAAAAGTGTTGGACAATGAATATATATTCTCTCATGCAAATCTGCAAATTTAAAGTTTCACCAAAATCCTTCAATATGTGTAATAGTAGTTTTGCTTACATACTGTGTGTTGACAAACTTACGGGGTAATTCCTGTATTCCCACTAAACCGTATTTGTAGGGGGTATAAAAATTTCACACAGAAATTTATAGATCATAAGACTACCATACAAAGCTGATTAAATGAGTTCAAATGGGAAGGATTCTATTTAATATTCTTATTCACTCCCCCCTTTTGGAAACCCTTCAAGTCTTCATTGAACTGGTTAGCCAACAGAAAACTTAGTTTATCATTGGACCTTAATGGAATGCCAAATTATTTCCCCTACATGGTGCCATAAATAATTACATTCCTTCATGGTCATATGCATATAGCTTACTCCCTTTATAGAGAGTTTCATCGAATTCCAAGAGGTTAAAGAGAAGTTAAAAGAATGAATGGAAAGTCATGGTCACATAGTCACCCTTTATGGTGTCAGACAATAATTATATATTCTTTCATGCATATTTGCTTTGTTTAAGTTTCATCAAGATTCTTCAAGTGGCTTCAGAAAAGTTGCGCTTCCTTCATGCACATTTCCATATAATGTTGTTTTTAGCTCACCTGGCCAAAAGGTCATGTGAGCTTTTGCCATCACTTTGTGTCCGTCATCTATTGTCTGTCTGTTGTCCTTCAGTCAACAATTTCAAAAATCTTCTCCTCTGAAACTACTGGGTCTATTTAAACCAAACTTGGCCTGAATCATCACTAGGGTATGCAGTTTCAAAATTATGTTCGATTAGTCTATAGATCAAACAACATGGCTGCTATTACTAAAAATAGAATATAGGGGTAAATTGTGTTTTTTTTTTGCAAATAACTCGAAAACTATAACAGTATACAGTTATTGACTGGGTCCGAAAACAACAGCTGTTTTGTTTGACCCGAGGACTGAACTGTTGCACGAAGCCGAAGGCTGAGTGCAACAGTTTAGTCAGAGGGTCAAACAAAACAGCTGTTGTTGGAGGACCCAGTCTATAACTGTTTTGTTATACCTTTTCATGTTCAATGAATACGCTCCATTTCATCTGAATACAATTCACGTCGCCAATTTTGTTATGCAGACGACAGGAGATCATGTGATATGACCGTGATATTTTTGAACCAATCAAAACAAGGCAGGTGGTCAACAGATCGTTTTTTGGTTTGAGAAAATAAAACAGACAAATTGTCGATTTTTTTCCCCAGTGCATTTATATAAGGGAAATATTATAAGGTATAACAAATATCAATGATTTTGACGGGTAAAAATGAACGGCATGGCAAGATCTACCTGCCATGCAATTTTGAAGAAAATCCGAAAACCCCTCTTGGAGTTATTGCCCTTTATCCGTAAAATTTTCAAAATTTGTGCATTTTTATGCCCCCGCGATGATAAGTCGAGGCATATTGTTTTACCCTTGTCCGTCCGTCTGTCTTCCGTCCGTCCATCCGTCCGTCCGTCCGAGGGGGGTACATGGTTTGTACAACTCCCCCTACAGTTTTTATGCTAGAAAGTTTCTATTTTGCAGATTATTTGTACATATATTGAAGATGTGCATTTGATAAGGATTTTGATTTTGGTGCATTTTTGTTAAAAATATACATTGTTGAACTTAGTCATTTTTGGTGATTTTTCATAGAGGGTACGTAGTTTGTACGCGCAACTCCTCCTACAGTTTTAATGCTAGGAAGTTTTTATTTTGCAGATCTTTCATTCCTATATTGAAGATGTGCATGTGGTAAGGATTTTCATTTTGGTTAATTTTTGTCAAAAATATACAGGCGTGGATCCAGGGAATTTAAAAAGGGGGGTTCCAAATCTTAAATGAAAGAAAATATTGCGGAGCGGAGCGAGGCACGAAAATTTTTGGGGTATTTCTTAGTAAAACATCAGGATATTCATTAAAAAATACATGATTGTCCAAAAAAAGGGGCGGTTCCAACCCCCGGAACCCCCCCCCCCCTTGGATCCGCCAATGATATACATTGTTGAACTTAGTCATTTTTTAGTGATTTTGTGGTAGAGGGTATATAGTTTGTCCGCGCAACTCCTCCTACAGTTTGATGCTAGGAAGTTTTTATTTTGCAGATCTTTCGTACCTATATTGAAGATGTGCATGTGGTAAGGATTTTGATTTTGGTGCATTTTTGTTAGAAATATACATTGGTGAACTTAGTCATTTTTGGGGTGATTTTGTAATAGAGGGTACATAGTTTGTCCACTCAACTCCTCCTACAGGTTTGATGGTAGGAAGTTTTTATTTTGCAGATCATTTGTACCTATATTTAAGATGTGCATGTGGGAAGGATTTTGATTTTGATGCATTTTTGGAAAAAATACACATTGTTGAACTTACTCATTTATTGGATGAATTATTAATACAGGGTACACAGATTGTCCGAACAACTCCTCCTAGAGTTTTGAGGCTAGGAAGCTTTAATTTTGCGATCATTTGTACCTATATTGGAGATGTGCATGTGGTATGTATTTTGATTTCGGTTCATTTTTTTTCTCAAAAATATACATTGCTAAACTTATAATTTTTTGGTGATTTAGTAATAGAGGATACATAGTGAATTTGTGCAACCTAGAATAACATGTGTTTAGCGGGGGCATCATAATATGTGTCTTACAGACACAAATATTACTAGAAAATCCCAATTTGATTCAACCTTGCGCGGAGGCATGTCATCCTCTAGTTTATTTTTATTTCAAAAAGTGTAACAGATAGAGGTCAAGTGTTTATTGCAAAAATGTTCAGCATATCAAGATCTACCTACCCTGAAATTTTAAAGAAAATCCAAAAACCCTTGTAGGAGTCATTGTCCTTTTTTCAGAGAATTTTCAACATTTTCATATTTTTCGACTTGTATTTCCAAAGCTATAGGAGATGAAGGAGGTTAAGTATAAATTGATAAAATGTTTGCCATGCTGTGACGACTTCAAAACTTGTGTTGAAAATTGGTCGTTGACCACCATTTTCAAAATGGCCGCTTATAAAAGGCGGGAAAATTCAACATTGTCCGATTTCAATAAAATTTGGTTTGAAATAGATGTTGCGACTTCAAAACCGGTGTTGAAAATTCGTAAACTTTTTATTCAAAGACCTTCTCCTCTGGAACCACTGGGCCAATTTGAACCAAACTTGGTCACAATAGTCAGTACCTAATCCAAAATGGCCGCCAGCGGGGAACATAGTTTTAACATTGGAACCTATGTAAAAGACATTTAAAGATCTTCTTCTCAGAAACTACCTGTCCAATTATAACCAAACTTAGTCACAATGGTCCTTAGATGGTCCCATCCAAAAAAGGTATCCGACAGGTCCGTACCTAATCCAAGATGGCTGCCAGCGGGGAATATAGTTTTAACATTGGACCCTATTGAAAATACATTCAAAGATCTTCTCAGAAACTACTAGTCCAATTAAAACTTAACTAGACCACAATGGTCCCATCCAAAAAAGGTATCTGGCAGGTATGTACCTCATCCAAGATGGCCGCCAGTGGGAACATAATTTTAACATTGGACCCTTCAAAGATCTTCTCAGAAACTACTTGTCCAATTCCACAACGGTCCTAGGTGGTCCCATCCAAAAAATATATCTTGCAGGTCCGTACCTCATCCAAGATGGCCGCCAGTGGGGAACATAGTTTTAACATTGGACCCTATGGGAAAGACATTCAAAGATCTTCTCAGGAACTACCAGCCCAATTATGACAAAATTTAGTCACAATGGTCCTTAGATGGTCCCTTCCAAACAAGAGGCTCTCAAGAGCCTGTATCGCTCACCTGAACCATGGCTGACATAGATAAAAGGCATTTCCAATAGGAAAAACAAATCATAAAATTTAGCAGAATACTTTTTTTCTCCTAAAATTACAGTATTTTTGTTTGGTTTCCATGGCAACGAAAAATCCATTATCCATTACAACCCATAACAGAACACCATTCAAAAAAAATTTGGGCAGGGGTTCCCCTTATAATCAAGGTAATACATTATGCTGAAATTGAAACATTCAGACCACAATTCAAATAAAAATTCAAAACATTTGGGCAGAGGTTCCCCTTAAAATCAATAGGGCCAATGTAAAAACTATGTTCCAGATGGTGGCCATCTTGGATGAGGTATGGACCTGCCAGATACATTTTTTTGGATGGGACCACCTAAGAACCATTGTGGCTTAGTTTGGTTCTAATTGGACCAGTAGTTTCTGAGAAGAAAATCTCTGAATGTCTTTTCCATAGGGTCCAATGTTAAAACTATGTTCCCCGCTGGCGGCCATCTTGGATTAGGTACGGACTTGCCGGATACCTTTTTTGGAAGGGACCATCTAAGGATCATTGTGACTATGTTTCGTTATAATTGGACTGGAAGTTTCTGAGAAGATCTGTGAATGTAATTTCCATAAGGTCCAATGTTAAAACTATTTTCCCCGTTTGTGGCCATCTTGGATTAGGTATGGACCTGTCAGGTATCTTTTTTTGAAGGGACCATCTAAGGACCATTGTGTCTAAGTTTGGTTATAATTGGACTGGTAGCTTCTGAGAAGAACATCTTTGAATGTCTTTTCCGTAGGGTCCAATGTTAAAACTATGTTCCCCGCTGGCAGCCATTTTGGAT
>MJUU01072516.1:42521-58509 GCA_002080025.1 Modiolus philippinarum
AAATCTGACTTTTCAACCCTGAAATATGCTTAAATTCATTTAAATTGTGTTTTGCAAAATATAAAACACCTTTGAAATGATATGATGAATAAAATTTTCCCAAAAAATAAATTGTTTTGGTCATTTTTATAGTCTGAGTTAAAACCGCAGACTTAAAATCTAACTTTTCAACCTTTAGATGTGCTAATATTCATTAAAATTGTGTTTCTTAAAACTCTTTTGCAAGGATAGGATGAATTAATTTTCAAAAATGTAAATTGCTTAGGTCATTTCCAAAGATTGAGTTTAAAACGCAGACTAGTATTAAGCAGTTAAGGAACCCAATTGTCATTCACAAATACAAATTTTACTTTAAACAGAATATAGCATTCGTAATTAAATCATAATATATCTTTACATTCTAAAAATGTATAAGAATATTATGTTTATTCGTTTTGAATCCGTCATACGTGATTTACTGATTGATACAACGTGTAATTGACGGATGCGATCAGTAAAATACGTTTACATCCGTAAAATACGTACACATTCGTAAAAACAGTAAAATACGTTTAAATCTGCTATTCATGGATAAGTTATCGATCAGTGACCAATCAGTCATCAATCAATCAATTATCCGTCACCGGCCAGTCAACAATCCGTCAAAAAGTAACGGCTACTGATACAAGGACTGTAAAAACAACAACAGCCGACTTTCACTCATCATTTACAGTTGTGTAAACTATTAAATTATAATAAAACAAAAAATGATTACAATTTTTAGTCTAACAATTTTTAGGGGAAACGACTAAGACCTGGATCTAGATAAAAGTGTGAAACCACCAATTCATTTCTTTAACATTTTCAATTAAAATTTGGAATTTTGAAACCTCCGTTATCTTAAGTTTAACCTTCCCAAGACCATACATGTCGTGAAAGGCACATACCTGCTATACATTATATCAAATTTTCATCATACATTTAAAGCCTTGTAATAGATTCCCTGTGTGCCGGGGAAAGCCACATGTAAATACAAAAAAAGACATCACAACATTGCGCAAAAAAGTCATTGGGAATTCCCCTTCTTTAAGTGATAAAAAATTACTCCTGGTCAATTGACCTTGGTCTTAACATAACCCTATTATATCAATGTTTAAATGGGTGTATCATTCATCAAATTCCCTCTTATAGTTTTAAAGGTGCAAGAATACAAAGTCTATCTTTAGATTTAAAAGGTCTATTTTTTCATATGTTCCAAGCTCTGATTGGTTGAATTGGCAGTTTGATATCTTAATGTGACATTACACCTTTCCCTGCGTAATTGGTGATCTTCATCATGTTGTTTAGTTAATTTCGAAATTGTATACTGAAAATAACACCCTCTTTAAACCATTTTCCTACTTTGGATAACTATTTGCAAAAATAACGTATCAGGCGTTTTCAGCACTTTGATTGGCAAAATCACATATAGATGTAAAACATGGTAACAAAACCCAAGATATTTGTTTTATCATGATAAATTTACCCCAATAATTAATTCTAAGCTCACAGAGTATTTTCTATTAAATCAAAGCTGCCCATGTACAAAGACACATTTAAAATTATGAAAATATGCTTTAAAAGCCACCCCCACACTTTGAGAAAGATTTCTGTACCTGAAATGGTCTGAACTTTGGTTCTGGTCATACACATATCATGCTAAATACAGAAATTGATGAAAAAAAGGCCAAGAAGACAAATAAGAGCAGAAATATTAATTTTCGAAGTTCTGAAAAATATTAAGTCTGTGACTTATAGCCCAATATGGATAGATATTGTGCCATCATCAAAATGACTAGAAATCTACTTAGGTACCTTTCTTTTCTTCCATTTGCTTGAAATAAAGAAAATAGCATCATGAAATAAATGCAAATTTGTAAAAAGTGTGAAAAAATCAAAATCTGGCCGAAAAATTTTAGTATAATACTTTGACTTTGCTTTTGCTTTGACATTGTGGACCCCATAATGACAATTTTACTATGTTTAGTAGAGGAACATGATAGTGTTAATTTCTAAGGTTAATGTACACACCAGACTAAATATTTAAGCAATATTCCTGTGTCAAAGGTGTATTGTAAAACAAATCATACTGGTTTTTATGTAAGGCACCTGAATCAGAGTTGTTGCTTTTGAACGGGACATGGAAAATATCCAAAACAATGGCAAATTCTTGTTTAAAAACAGCTTATATTTTATGTTTCCCAACTATTTCACACAATTATTTCCTCCAATGTTCCACCAAATCATGGAAATGGATTGAAAATGGCATTTGAGTGTCAAGATACAGAAATATTACATAACATCTGTTTTTGGCAAATATTGTGACACCGGCTAGCTAAAACTTCAAACTTTAGCCTATATTCCTCATACATACATTGTACGTGTTTTGCATCAATTAAAGCTATTACTAACATTTTATAACATGTTTTGAATTTTTCCTATATTTTGTGTTAAGGTGTTAAACCACCAATTTATTTCTTTAACATTTTCAACTAAAATTTTCAATTTTCAAACCTCCCTGGACAATCAATCTGAAGTTTAACCTTCTTAAGACCATACATGTCGTTAAAAGCACATACCTGCTCTACATTATATCAAATTTTATCATACATTTAAAGCCTTCTAAGAGATTCCCGGTGTGTCGGGGAAAGCCAACTGTTAAATAGGCCCCATCTTTACCTACCAAGAGATTATATATTTTATCAATGCTTATATTTTAAGCTATTTGGATCAACTCTGAAGAATGCAGTCGGTTCATCATGTCCACCTCGGAAGGTAAGTTAGGCTATAATATGTAATTATTAATCTGATTATTTATTATTAATGGCACAAATTGTCCCATTCTTAAACAACTGTCTTAACAGACAGAGTGATTTGGCTGACGTCCCTGCCGCTCTCTTTTCGTGCTTCTATACTGGCCCGGATATCGATTTTATTTGAAAACTTACAATATCTTAATTTAAGAAATTTTTGTTAAAACCTAAGGAGTATCTCCCTCGTGCATAGCTCTGTCCTTAGCTGATTTCGGCTTTCCTTTTTTGGTCCTATTGGTAATATGTTCTCTATCAGCTTTTACACATATTTCGGTTTATGGATTTCCAAATGTTTTGATTTGATCTGCACTGAAGAGACATAAGCAATCTCCGAAACAGAGGTGCATAGCTCTTCCTACGTCAGATAGCACCTCTGCCACACCGGAAGGAGAGATTCCTCTCAAAATGGCCGATTTTCTTGACGTCACAGTGTGAAATACGTCAGGATGTATACGACCTCACTGTAAAAAGGGCGTGGTAAATCCAATATGGAGGACAAGGTGTGGCAGAGGTGATAATCTGACGTAGGAAGAGCTATGCACCTCTGTTTCGGAGATTGAGACATAAGTTGTCGAAATGCGCATATGCAGAAACTAAATTCACAGTAACTTAGGTATTTTGTTTTAGAATCTTTCCTGTACTGTAAGTACGTTGTAAGTTTGTGAAAAAAATACAAAAAATACCAAATTGCATAATAAACAGTAAATTTTGTTATGCTGTACACGTGTTTCAAGAATAAACTTCTCATCGACAATATAGGGTCTGTAAGTCTCGTTCGATTCTGGAACTTCCGGGTACATAATTTGTACCCGGAAGTTGCATTTTATTCAAAATCACACGACGTCTCGCGCATAAAATTGGAACGTCATAATCCTGTAACGTCATATTTTGGCGGGAAATGTTTT
Organism: Modiolus philippinarum; assembly: GCA_002080025.1. NCBI lineage: Eukaryota > Metazoa > Mollusca > Bivalvia > Mytilida > Modiolidae > Modiolus > Modiolus philippinarum. Next base: position 46,258 of record MJUU01072516.1, read on the forward strand.
CAAAATGCAATTTTATCGTGATTTCTCGGTGTCACATGACGAGACTTACAGACCCTATTAGAATAAAAAAAAAGTGTTAAAAGCCATAACCCAAAAAAAAACTTTGTTCGTACATGGTACAAATTAAATGTAATAACATTTTTGTTGAATGATATTGATAAACTCTACCAAACTAGAAAACAGAATGACATAGCAATCTAAAAGGATATGCATTTTACTCGTATAATCATATATGAATTACCTTTTTTTTCTTTCAGAATCTACGAATCAATTGTCAACAAGTCCTTTGGATACAATGGGTAGGCTTGCTTAAAATAAAACTTACAAAGTATATATTTGTATGGTGAATTAAGTAATTTACCAATAAGAATTAGCCAAAGGGCAAAAAAGTTCGTAGCATCAAAAAAGTTCTCACATCTATTAAATGGAATTCGAAATAAACTGTTCTTCCACTAATTTATCCATCCATTTAACCAGTGCATTCACCTGTATTAAAGAGTTTATTATCAAATACTGTGAAAAAACTTATCAAAACTCTGGTGTAAATTACATCTGAAGTGTAAAAAATTCCATTGAAGTTTAAGATAAACTGAAATCAATAAAAAGAAAAGTTTCGTGTATTGACAGTTATTATTTTTCTGCACTTTATACAACCCTTCTACATAAATTGATTAAATCAAAATTGGGACAACTTATTAAACGGTCTTTCAAATATTTTGGGTTACAGTTCATTTGTTGTAAAAAAAAGCAAGGATTCTTCTCTAATATCACTTACAACAATCATTGTTCCTGGACTTTCGATGACATGATTAAGGCATGAATCTTTTGCTAGACAACATTTTTGTTCGTTTTGGCAACATAGTTTATCAACATCTAGGCCGGTACAAGCTGTGCACCTCTCATTGCAGATCTATTTTTTGTTCTCTCAATAACGGGACTTTGTGAAAACACTACAGGACGGAACCGTACAAAACAGTGAACTTATTTCAATTTTTGAACGGTAACAGCAGGTATATCGACGATATCCTTACTATTGACTATCCCATTTTGGACTATGTCGACCTCATTTACCCACAAGAACTGAAACTTACTAAAGCAAACAATAATTCTAAATACTGCCCATTTCTCGATCTTACTATCATCGTTGACTCTAGAAAAATTAAAAACTAAAATTTATGATAAAAGGGATGATTTTGATCATCACTATTACTTAATTCCCTTTTCTTGATGGCCACTTTCCTGCAGCTCCATCATACGGGGTGTGTATATCTCAGCTAGTACGATTCGCACGTGTATGCTCTACTCTTAACGACTTTAATGAATGCAACCTTACTATCAGATCCAAACTTTTACAACAAGGTTACATATTTCATAAATTAATAAACAAATTTAAGAAGTTTTATAGAAGATATGAACATTTGATAAATATGATGCCACTCGTAAACAGCTTATTTCTAAGGGCATTTCTCACCTCGTTTGTACGAAAATGTCGTAAAAAATTGTCAAAAACTGAGAAAAAATCCAGAAAAACTGGGATGTAACTTACATTCTTTACGTAATAAGGGATATTGACAGGATATTCTTCATGATTCCGTTAAATTGGCATTGGGATCCAATGATTTTACAGTAATACTGGCCTCTCACTGATACTGCCGGGATATTAACTGAAATCCATGATCAAAAACATGGATGAAGCTTTGTTCATCATTTAGCAAAGAATTCCGCTCAAACTGGTGCAAGGGGTCGTCTTGAACTTACTATGAGGTATGAGCAAAGCTCATTCTTGAGGGCCTCATGGTGACTTCATGAAGTCCGGCTGTCCCGAGTTCCTATCGTTGTCTACGTTTGTCTTTTGTCTTATTTGTGTTCTTCATGTGTAGTTCAATAGAAGATTGTGGCATGTAATTATAATTTTCAGCCGTTGTACGTGTTTCCGGTTATCCATTTTTTTACATTCAAGATGAAGAACAACAATAAAAGCGTTGGTCCTTTGCTTGCTTGTTTTTGTCATGTATTTATAGAGATTTTGTCTCATGTGCATATGCTCCATATCCTTTCTTTCATCATTTACCAAATCTTCGGTAAGTTTTGAATTGGATTTTTATTCCGTAATACGACAGTGTTTACCAGCAGACTTGGCTCCTTGAGCTAGCCGACAGTTTAGCGGCGAGTACTCCTTGACCCATCTTTCTAAATTACGCATTGCCTTATTCTTTCCTTTTCAATATCGTGGTATTGAAGTTAGTAGTCTAGCTGTATTGAGTTTTATTTGTATGTTTATTATACTATAGGGAAACGAGATAGAGAAAGGGAAGGTTTGGGTACCCATAAACCGGTTTAACCCTAGCAGCTCCTGCTTGTGCCGGTACCAAGTCCGGCTGTCCCGAGTTCCTGTCGTTGTCTATGTTTGTCTTTTGTCATTTTATGTCTCACGTCCTTGTTTTGTCCTTGTTTTTCTCCGTTGCCGTTATTTGCCATATCTTTGGACTTCGATTTTTGTAGTCATCACCTACCTTGTTCCTTCGGTATTCTACTGTCGTTGTTTTATTGTTTTTCTTGCACAGTTCCATGGTAGATTGTGGCATGTGATTGTAATTTTAGGCATTTGTAAGTGTTTTCTGTTATCTTTTCTTCATTAATACTGACAAACGAAGCAAGTGACAAAAATTAAGAATAGAAAATAGAATCAGACATACAATAGAAAATCAATAGGGTAACGATTTACCTAGGAAAATACTTTTTGAATGCTAGTAGTTGAAGTTTGTAAAGTAAGTGGGAACCGAATAGGGTCTGAAAGTCTCGCTCAATTTTGAAACTTCCGAGTAAAATTTTTGTACCCGGAGTTTGCATTTTCTCGAAAATAGATTACGTACCAAACAAAAATTTGAACGTCATAATCCAAAAACGTCATGTTTTGGCGGGAAACGTTTTCGAATTTCAATTTTATCGTTAATTCTCTATGTCACATGACGAGACTTACAGACGCTATTGTCGGCTAAAATAGAATAGTCCAAAGACAATGACAGCACGGGAAACAGACGCACAAAAAATAAAAAAAAGAAAAAAAAAAGACATTCAAAAGTACGGCACAGAAAACAAAAAAAAAGCGGATAACCGTACAGATTAACAACACGGATTAAATTAAAACCATGGGTGAAATCAGGTACATCAGTAGAGTACTTATAAGACACCCTTCGTGTTGAACATATCAATTCCTGTAATGAAATCAAACCCAGCAGAGGAAAAGAACAAACTCACAGTGTACTTAAATTAATGATAATAAAGACCAACCTTTATTTGATAAAAAAAAATTGAAATTCACAACAACTGGAAAAAATAATCAAATATTGTATGTTTGTTGCTCCTCTTGAAGCAATCACATGAACAGAAACACGATTTATAAATTTGGAACATGACATTAACAACTCGCTTCCAAACAGATTTTTCAACACATACTTTAGCTGGCAGTGTGACGGCTGTCATGCATGGAGTTATCATCCTTCCATTTCGAAGCACCTGTCGACACCTCCAGCATGTTTTAGGAGTTTTCACGTTGCTATTGCTTAAGTTTTGTTACATTCTTGTACATTGCTTTTCTTTGTCACGTTGTCTTCGTTTGTGTAACATCTATTGTGTTTTTTTTTAATTTTGATTATGGGTTTTCCCTGCCTTTTAATGTCGTATTCGTTTGCCCATGTATTTATTCACAACTGGGTATTATGTATTTGTGAACATTTCTAAGCTTATACGTTTAAAAAGATATACTCTTTTATACATATTCTGATATGTTCAAAACTCCATCGCATAATTCAATGTTTAAAGCAGCTACTAAATGATCAACGTGCGTAAAGTTTACTTACATGAAAATATACTACACAACAAAAGAAACACATCACTAATGTCTATTTCTTTATACTTTAAAATTCAAAAGCACATGTCTCTCAAAATACTTGTTAGAGCATATAAAAATTTTTACACATTGTTTCTAATATCACAGAGATAAAATTCTATAAAAATGAAACATTTTCCTTTTCTCAAAATCTTTTTCTTAAAAACAAATTTTTTACCAAAAAAATGCCAAAGTGATTAAGAATGAATGTTGAACCTTTTTTGCTCTTACCTGTAAGATGTGATGAAACAATTACTATTTTTGAAACTAAAGACAATACAACTTCCAAACAAGCCCATTCTGAGAAGAGCAATTCTTTGACTTTGGTTTTCTTACACATTCAATAGAACCGTTGCTGTAACTTTAAAATGAGATATTTTTTTTACAAAAATCGAATAGCTTGTTCTTAGATTTAAGAATACATAAAAATGAACGACATGGCTGGAATATTTAGAGAGCTATACAACATTAAACAAGTGGTGCATGTCTACTGTTGTTGAGTATATATTTATGCAGTTACAATCTTGCTTTCAGGATCGACAGACCAACAATTAACAAGTCCTTCTCACAAAAGGGGAACAAAGGGTAGGTATGCTTGAAATAAATCAAATAATGCACGTCTCCACACCAATTATTTTTATCGAGTGAGAATTAGCCAACAGACTGTAAAACAAATTAATCATCATTCTAATGCAATATGAAATAGATAGATAAAAACAGTTTCAACAAAAACGACTAATAAAAAAGACGATACTCACACATAAAAACAAACAAAGCACACAACATCAAAATATTAATGAGTCTGGGGTCACGAATTACTTAGAATAGCATCATTTTGAGTTGTGTGCTGGGTATTAATTTGCTGTTATAGAATTTTGTAAAATCTTTAGTGTTGGAAACATGAATGCTTTGTTCTTCAAAATGTGAAATGAATAAGGGATCGCCATATTTAAGTGCACAGCTTAAATTTGAAATAGAAAGATATTCCACAGAAATGATAAAGAAAATAAAAATGTTAGGGTATAACTAAAAATACTTTCAAATTCTGTTTATACTTTACATGTTTTTGTTCATTAATATATTGTTGTCATATAAGAAATAGGAGTCAACGTTGTTGATAATAATTTATAAAGGCAGTAATTATATGACAATAATCAACCCTCTGATCGCGCTATACAAGTGCTTCTTCATGTCCATTTTAGACTGAGTGGCATTTTAAAAAGAAATATTGTTTCCTAAAAGACGACAAATTGTTTACCCGAAGCAGTGTCCGATTATAGATATCAAATAATTTAAAACATACATCATTTCATCGTTTCCGTTTCGGAATTGATTTAAAATGGCTATGAAAACAAAAAAAATCACTATAGTAGAAACATTAAATTGCTAAATAAAACAATATTTACGAAAATTAAGTGGGTGTTTCTTTTTTTACTAGTATATATGTTTATATTATTTGAATCTTGCTTTCAGAATTAACAGACCAGCAATCAACTAGTCCTTATCAAAACATCACTACGGGTAAGATTGCTTGAAATAAACCAAATATTGCATTGACGATCCCGCATCAATGACAAGTAAAGACATGGATGTAGCGCTGTCCAACATCTAGAAATAAATTCAGATAAAACCGGTGCCAGGGGTTGTCTCTAAATTAATATGATATACTAGTATATCATCAAAGCTCATTGTGTAAAGCATCAGTGTGACTTCAAGATGAAGAACAATAAAAGAGTTGAACAATAAAATGCGTTGAAACAAGTGTTAGAGTTTTCAAAATGTGAAATCAAATTTATTTAAGTACAACAGCTTCAGAATTTTTCAGCGGAGGATGAAAACAAATACTTGTGAAAGGGTATAAGATATTTTAAATAAATAAATTCATTTAAATTCATGTAAAGTCACATAAAATTTCAGAGTTTCATTTTCTTTCACAGGTGAAAGAACATTCACCTCGAGCGTAAATAAGTGCTTGGCAGTGTCTCTCCATCGATGTCGTCAGGATGTGGAATGTTGGTCCACTCCGCATGTGACGCAACCACAAGCTATTACATTTGATTGCGCTATCGGTTGTCGTTGCCGAACGCGTCTATCCAATTCGTGCAAAATGTATAGGGTTCAAATCTGGTGATTTTTGATGGCCAGAGAAGTACCGAAAGTAGATATTACCGTGTCGTCAAATACTGTTTACATGATCTAACTCGCTGCACACATCATTTTACTGCAAAACCAAATCCGTCGGCCTCTTTGATGTAGTTAGCTGCAAAACACGTCGTAACCGGATATAGCTGTCCTTGGCAACAGTTGTAACCCTTGGTCGGCCTGACTATGTGGGAGGTCTTAGGTAGATTGCTGCTATCGATTACCTGTTCCAAAGTCGAGAATTAAAAATTGTCGCTACAGCTGTCTCTGATTCATCTGCTTCCAATCGATCGATGCTATTGTTGTGTAGGAACTCATTTAAACGTGGCATAACTTGACCGGTAAATGTCTAACGTTGTAAATGATTTCGAGGCCGCGAACCCCTGATATAATAATTTTAAATCTATTTTTGAGTTTGTTCGTATTTTACATGTTAATAACATTAAAATATTGTTGTCATATAAAAAGTAAAAAAGTAAGGATCACCTTTGAAACAAGAGAAATAAACTTTGCACTTTAGTTTCACTGTTTATAGCTATATGTGTACTTTATATGTTTTTGTAAAACAAACAACACATTTACCATGTTTACAGATCATCTTACTTTATAGTACATTTTTTAATGACAGTGTTGTAAAAGGGATCGGAGAAAGAAGGATATTTCTTTCACTTTTATAATTATTTTATTTTTCTAAATGTATGAAACCTGAATCAAACAACGGCAGTAGAAAACTGAAGGAACAAGGGAAGCGATGACTACTCCAAAGACATGGCAAAAACGGCAACAGAGAAAAACAAAGACAAAACAAGGACGTGAGACAGCAATGCACGGAAATAAAAAGATAACATTTAGAACTAAGGTACTCATAGTGTGAACTCTCATGAAAACCGGGAGTGGTATCAGGTGCTCCGGAAGGGTAATCATGTCCTGCTCCGCTAGCGGCACCCGTCACACTATCAGTGAGTCAATCCAGCGATGGAGCATCACTTGACCCCGCCCCGATCTTGTAGAGAGACGACCTGCATGTGCGTCTGGGAGTCAAGAAATCCACGGATGTTATTCATAACAATCAGTAGTGGTTAATAACGATCCATCAAAAGTCCTGTGTGGCTTCTGTTGTTTTTCTGAGAGTGTCTTCTATGACGTCCCCGTCTGTTATTAAGCAGAGGAGGACGTAATTCAATTTTCTTGCGTTTTAAGCTAGTTGTTAGGGATGCAATTTGTCATTTGTTCATTTTACTGTCTTATAGATGTTTTCTAGCACGTACACATCCAATGCGGCAGTTTTCTTTTAAAGAGGAGATAGTCCTTTTTATTACATGAAGATGTGTTGTGCTTTTATTTCATTCTCTTCTTCCTAAGTCATTGTTAATAATTTACGAAACTAATTTCATAAGATAAGCCAATTTTGATTACTTTGTTATCCTCCTGATATTACTAAAGATCAGTAATTATCCTTATTTAACAAAACCATGACCTATCACTAACTGTTATCATTTTTCTTATTTGTATTCTTATTTGTTCTTTTTGCCTAATGGTAAATGTAAACATGATCTTACAACAGTAATCTCAAATTGTTTTATAATTAATACCCACAATGGTATGCTTTGATATGCTAGTGAATTCTTCACAACTGAGCCAACACAACTCATGAACTGTTGATGACTTATGTTCGTGTGTTTGAGAGACAGAAGTTGTTGAAAAGCGCATATACAGACACTAAATTAACACTAACTTCGGTATTTGTTTTTTATTTCAATATACTGCAGTTGCTGCTTTTATCTTATCTTAGAAAAATGTGAAAACATAATTTTGTTTGAATTATTTACACTGCATGAAAATCCATCTTTTAGTTGTGGCAAAAGGTATACAAAAGACCACTTTTTGTATGCATTTTGTCATATTTTATTTGTCTTTTGAAAAAATATAAAAGTTACAAAATACCATCTTTTATAAACATTTTAGTCCAACAAAAGGTAACTAAATGGCCCACTTTTGTGTTCTAACAAAAGGCAATGGAAATTCTACCTTTCTGAGTGTAAAAAATATAACAAAAGACTGCCATGTAACATTACAAAAGATGATGAAAGACAATATTTTAAGGGAAATTTCCCTATGAAAGGTAGTATTTTACAGACAAAAAGACCATATTTTGTAACAAAAGGCCTTCTTTTGATATTCACAAGGTAATGACATTCCATTCGTCCTTTATGAGAAGGTGACAAAAGACAATCTTTTGAGCAGTTGAAAGGTAACAAAAAGATCTTCTGTCCACTTTGAAAAGGCAACAAAATACCTTCTTTCCAGTATGAAAAGGTAGCCAAATACTCTCAGTGTAAACATTCAAAAAGTTGTAAAATATTTCTAGGAGAGGAAACACTGTATATCCTGTCCTCAATTAATTATAAAGAATACCAAATGTCCACGAACAAAAAGTTGTGCATTGCCTTCATTGCACACCATATTATTCAGTGTTTGCCTGCAATAAACATGTCACCCTTGCATGCTTCCCAGACTACAGTAAAACACTAAAATGAGTTTTGCAATGCATGAATGTTCTCAATTGTTGTTGCCATTACTATTTATGTAATAGACAATTTTAGAAATATCTTGGAAAAATTCTCAGGAGTTTCCGTCGTCATAAAGATAACTCATTATGGTAGGGAAGAAGTAATAACACGCCCATAGTCTCATCAGCTTTTATGGCAAACAAATACTAATGACCAGGTCATGAAGAAACAATATAATCCAAATGTTTCCCTTTTAGACAAAACAGTAAGAGACTAATCAAAACTAGAGTAGTCAGACAAAGTCATAAAAAGATACTCCTGATCACTTTTTACTAAATATATGTAAAGTCTAATTATCTCCCCTCAATAATCATATTCCCTTATGCATATTTGTATTAAGTGTTCTTCCTTTTTTCATCAAAGTCCTTCAAGTAGTTTCAGAGACAGTGCACTTGCGAGGTAGTCTTTGTAATTAAGTAATCAATGAAAATTTGCATTCTTTGTGTCTGACAATCATTATAATATGTTAAGTTTCATCGAAATCTTTGACACTATTCAGGTTGGACTTATTGTGCAGAATATTGCAGACAGACATAGGAGGTGAAAATTCAAATATCTCCTCTTCATAGTATCAGACAAAAATTACATTCCTTCACGTGTGTACACAGAAGGACAGTTGGAGGAGTAGTTTAAATGAATCAGTTGTCAGGTAATGGGCCCTAAGTTGAGATTTATTGTTCTTGAATTGAACCTTACAATCAAGATGGATACACCTTAGAGCTGGACAATATGATCATGCATTTGAAAAATAGAGTTGGATACAGTACAGGTTTTATTACAGGTCTGAAATGTCATCTGGAGGCTTTTCCTTTTTGATATCATGATAATTAAACTGACAGATGTGTAATGTAAAATACTGTCAACTTTGCTAAAAATTTCCTTTCCATTGTTTTCCTCTGAGCAATCTTTTTAAATTTAGGTTTAAAAAATGGCTAAAAAATGAACACATCAATTCACGAGAAATAAAAGAAAATGTGTCCATGAGACACGGATGCCACTGCCATACATATATATATGGGCAAACAGGAAGTAGATAGGCGACAGCCTTGAAAAGGGGAGACACGGTACAACTCATCATACCAAAGCTTCAGACCAAATATCATATCATTACTACATACACAAGCTGAAAATCCTTGACGAAAAGTTTCAATATATGGCTATATTGGGAAAAATCAAAGTTTTCGTCAAACAGGAAGTAGATGAGTGACAGACGTGAAAAGGAGAGACACGGTAAAACTCGTCATACCAAAGCTTCAGACCAAATATCAAATCATTCCTGCATACACAAGCTGAGAAATCTTTGACGAAAAATTTCGGACGTACGTACCAACGGACAAGGGTAAAACTTAATGGCCCCGTCGCTTAACTGTGGAGGCATAAAAAACAAGCATGCTAACACATATTTTTATTACAACTTTCGGGTTGGTGGGATGGGTTCTTCAATTACGAGGACTCATAACAAAACCGATATATATACTAGTATTTAAACAAGTGTCTATCTACCTTACAGGCATGATTAGGTACAAATGTGAAATAATAGGAAATACTGCCAAAAAATAGAAAAGACGGAGGTAACCCCTATGAAAACATCATTTTCCTGCTGGTTCTAAAAAACTGAACACCTTTTGAAATAAATTTCTGTATCAAAAAAATAGGAATTCGATTTTAAATAGGAAAATAATCATGTCTGACCTTAAGTAAGCTTCTTAACATTCAATGATTTTGGGTAAGAATTTTCTTTTATTATAAGAAACTTTGTTTGATTAATTGTAAATCTTATGTTAACCAAACAGTACATACATGCAAATCTGGGAGTTACACAAACCAGATTGCATAGACTGGAGTCCGGAAAAGCAAGATCAAGTCACTTTTTGGATTGAAGTTTATCTATCCGACATAGGCAGAATTTTAGGTTACAAAACAGGATAAGTGTATTATTCTGTATGCCACCATTATGCATGACTGGGAGCTATGAAAATTACTAAGAAATGAGATATCAACAAATTTATTTTTGAAAAGTTATCATAAAGCACTCTTTAGAGCCTCTAGTTGTAATTTCATATCATGTAGGCTCAGAGGATCTAATTTAATATTTTAAAAAAGGATATGGAGTAAATGAACATGAGACTATAACACATGTTAACTCCAACTGCAATAATTTTAATGAGATGTATGGCCATTTCGGAAATTAATTCCTCATCAGCAGCACTGGAACCCAAACATTTCAAAAAAATGTTTAAAATACATACAATGTAAAACCAATCGAAATCTTAATAATCAGTAATATCAAATATAGCTAAGAACGAAACTACGATGAAGGGTGTTAATCCTTTGGTTTTAGAATTTATATAAATTTAGATAATAGTAATTGAACAAAGTGTACACATGAGGTTAGATGTGTTTCCAATAATGCCCATGCTATCTCTTTTGCAAAGGGGTTTTCACAGTTTTATATATGAAGGGAATAGAAATTCTTCGGTTTTCGAAATATGTTTTAAAATATGCATGATCACAAGAAAACCAAGTTGCTGTCTGGACTTTTAGTTGAGACCACAATTCCATGTATAATTTAGGCAAAAGTGGCAACAGTAGTCATCCAATGACATTGATTCCAGTTGATTTTTTTGTCATATTTGGCTAAACTTTTTTTTAGAAAAAGAGCAAGAGTTCCAACGAGGAATAAAGCTACATCCCTTAATCTGCCTGTGCTTATAGCGTAGAAACTGATTGCTGTTGTTGCACTGAAAGGAGACATTTTGATCATTTTCTGAAAAAAGTACATGATTGATCAGTCTGTATGAAAAAACATGTGCAAATGTATATGAAAGTAATAAATGTACGAATCGGATGTAATTGTTGTAATTCAGAGAATCGAACCTCCTTCTGAAAAGAGCAAATTAAATACAGCTTGCTATTTACATTTCAAAGAGAAAATAATGCCACAGGTAACATTTTTTCACCTTTAAAATGAAATAAAATGTGACAGACAACCTGTCGTTTTCCTTTTAGAAAGAACAATATGTGATCAACAGACTGATTGTCATTTACCAAAATGTGACAGACAACCTGTCGTTTACCTTTTAGAAGGAACAATATGTGACAGACTAACTGTCATTTACCTTTCAAAAAGAACGAAATGTGACAGACAACCTGTTGATCACCTTTAAAAAGAAACAAAATGTGAAATACAACCTGCTAATCACCTTTCAAACTGAACAAAATGTGACAGACAAACTTTTGTTTGCCTTTAGTATGAACAAAAGGTCTAAGACAATCTTTCAATTGACAATAGGTGAACAAATATAACCTAGCGAGGTGGATGATCTTTCAATAATATTTTGAACAATACAAAATTCATACAAAAGATAATTTTTCATGCAGTGTGACCATTTGATTTTTAGGGGGAGCCTGGTATTTTTACCCGAGCCGGGAAATTTTTTTCACCCGCTACGCGGGCCAGATTATTTTTTCCCATAAACACTATGCTAGGAAATTTTGTTGAGCCAGGCTTTTTCTTTCTATTGGACAGGATCTAGGCCAGATTATTTTTTTCAACCAAGATCCTGGTCAGAAAATTTTTTTGGGCAAAAATTGGGGCCAGAAATTTTTTTTCTAAAAAATACCAGCCATCCCCCCCCACCCCCAGCCCCC